>VYZS01023537.1:5066-16975 GCA_013400695.1 Neodrepanis coruscans
TAGTTTCTGGACAATAGTCCTGTAATTAGAATGGCAGTAGGCACTGAACATTAATTATTGCTTGTGGCAATACCAGCCTTGAGGTAGGTTGAAACTGGAAACTACAAGCTCATGGAAGGTTTTTTTTAATGTTCATTTAAATTTGAGTTCCTGTTGAACATTTTCCTAGATGATTGTTACTTGCATATTTTGTTGCCATAGCTTCTGATTTCGGCTTGATCTGAATGTTTTGTTGTGATGATCTCAAAGGGAGGATGTGGAGTGAGGAGATTTCTGAGGAGTCTGGAGAAGCTGGGGCTGCTTTAGCTGTTCCTCAGCTAATATTGCATAGGAAATTTTATTCACAGAGCCAGCATGCAAAGCAGGCTGTCTGCTGTATGGCAGAAAGGTGGCAAAGTCTTAATTCTCAGCTGTTTGGTTCAGAGTGAAAGTATCCTTTATGCTCGGGAGGCGATTTTGATTTTGCGTTGGGCTTTTCTCTGTTGCAGAAGACTAATGAATGACTATTGACCTGTTTATCTTCTCATTGTAGGATCCCCTCATCCTTCCTCATTTACCAGTTAAAAAAAAAGAGTATAGAGGTCACTAATATTTTTTGCACTTGAGTTTTTATCATGTGCTGCTTCTGCAACATTTATGATGTTTGTAAACTCAGAGGAAGTTTAAACTCCTTCTAAGTTCATGGTTCTTCTGTGCACTGACGTGGTCCTTGCCAGTTTTCATCCACTGTGTACCTGAATTCATTCTCTGCTTTCTGTGTCTGGGAATGCTACTTTTCCATCTCTCCCAACCCCTTCTCACTGTCTTCTATGTATGTCCTGCCCGCTTTCAAGCATAAATCCTCACTAGGATGAGTTAGTGTTAGGACAGACAGTGCAGAATAATCTGGAAGTGCTTGGAAATCTGAGAAGGTGAAGATTTGGAAAATAGATGTTCTTGCTGGCAATTATAAGATATAATAGATAGGGAATAGATGGACTAACTTTTCTTCACTTTTTTATCAGATGTGATGAGATTTCTCTGTGTGTGTGGTAAACCTCTTTTTCCTTAATGAAGATATTGTCTGTTTAATATGCAAATGATGCACTGCAGAATATTGCTAATTTGTATGTAGGCAAGGAAAAAACCCTCTGCTTGGTGTTAAGCTTCCCTTCATTGGGAATACATGTTCCTTTGTCCCTGTGTGTGTTCCTTTCTCAATGTAATTTCATGTTCATGAGTTTAAATGTCCACAACCCAGAATAAATACACTCGTGTCTAAATTTTAGGCAAAATTCCTACATCTGTTCTTAAGATGTCATAATTAATTCCTCATACAGGAATACTCTTCCTGCCCAATCCTTTCTAGGACATGCCCAGAGGACAGTAAGTGATTAAATGCCAGGGGCATTGCTTAGTGTTGTTTTTTCAACCCTCTCTCTCTTTTACAAGGTGAACAATTAAAGCTGTAAACTTTACACTATCTCATTCATCTCTTCTTTCAGAGCCTTTATTTTTTGTTTAGAATCTGTCATGCTGATCTTTAGAAAGAAAAGGTCATGTCTGTCTTCACTTAGATTTGGTTTAGGATATTAAATGTTTTATATGCAGCAGTCTTCTCATTACATAGGATAATGAACAGTTTCAGAAGTACTGTTGCTGTCTGTCACTGGTGTTTGCTAGATCTCTTCCCTCTTGGTGAAATAGGGGAATATATCCTTGATGTTGGGTAACTTAGTGAAAAACTTTCTGTGTGAAAATCTCTACATCACCTAATAGGATAGAAGCCTAACTTTCTTTGAGTTTGCAGAAGGAGAAACTAAAAGCAAAATGAAGTGCTGGAGTTCCTGTCCCTGTTCAGATCAAACTTGCTATCTGGTACTTAGTGGGTAATTTATTGTTAACTGTAAAGTACAAATGGCATCTTTGTTATGTTAAGATTATCCTGTCAGTAGTGGGGGTTAAGGGTTCAGTAAGAAAAATATACAGTTTTCTGGCCTGACGTAGTAGTACTTCAAATCTATGATTATTTCTGTTTTCTAGCCATTTAGGATTCATGAACCATATTTTTAATATTTATTTATATATATAAACACACACGTATGTGTTAAAAATACATATATATAAAAGCATATACTTTGCCTGAGGTTCGTATAATGCTTCTTTCCTTTCTCTCTTCCTTCATTACCGGTCTTCTTGTGGAAGAACAATTCTCTTCTCTCCTGTGTAAATGACCAGCTAAAAGTAAACAATTACTGTTAGGTTTCCATAATATTTACGATATTTTCTGATTAAAAAATGGTGAAATGTTTTAAGGAAGACTTGGTAGTAATCTTTAGTTAGCTAATGTTCCCTTACCGTTGCAGAAAAAAAAAAGGTGTTCATTTAGGACAAAAGATACCTGCAGAAACCTCTGCAAATTGAAAGCCCTGGAACTTGAAATATAGATGGTTCACCTTTAAAAGTGTCATCTTTTTTTTTCTATTAAACTAACAATGTAGAGGGAACATTTTTTCCTTCAATATTTTCAACAGAAAACTAGTTAGCTAGACTTACTCTAATATTAAGAAGTCTTATCTAAAGTGTGCTTTCAAAATAAAGCCGAATTTGAGAGAAAAAAGTGCCTTGAGGTTTTTAGAAGTTGACAAGTTTTAATATTCCAAATGTGTAGTGACAATGATCTTTTTTTATAATTAAGGTACAAGTATGGTTTAATACTGAATTCAAAGCCATTCACTAAACACTGCTTACATTTAAACCCTCAAAATTCCCCAAGAGGAAAAAATGGAAAAAACAATCCCAATGTATTTTTTTTTTTATTCAGATAAGAAAAAATACACTCTACTGCACCTCAATTTAACAAGCAGTGTTGCTCAGCTACTACTAAAGGCTTAAGGACAGCGTTTTGAAGTGATTGTTCGGTGTAGTGATTTGACCCTGGCTGGATGCCAGGTACCCACTAAAGCCAATCTCTCACCCCCCTCTGCGGATGGGCAGAGGAGAAAAAAATATAACGAAAGGTTTAATGAGTTGAGGTAAGGATCATGAGAGATTCCCTGATCACTGTCATGGGACAAACAGACTCCAAGTGGGGATATTAATTGAATTTATTACCAACAGAATCAGAGCTTAAGAATGAGAAGTAAAATATGTCTTAAGGACACCTTCCCCCCACCTCCATCTTTCCAGGTTCTAGTCCTCCCTGCCAGTGGTGCAGGGAGATGGGGAATGAAGGTTATGGTCAGTTGTTGTTTTTGCTGCTGCTCAAAGAGAGGAGTCCTTTTCCTGCTTCCCATGGGGTCCCTCCCGTGGGAGACAGTCCTTCATGAACTGCTCCAGAGTGACTCCATCCCACAGGCAACAGTTCTGCACACACTGCTGCCACATGGGTCATTTTTCCATGGGGTGCAGTCCTTCAGGCACAGGCTGCTCCAGTGTGGGTCCCCCACAGGCCACAACTACAAGTAAAATCCTGCTCTGGCATGGGCTCCTCTCCCCATGGATCAGCAGGTCCCTGTCAAGACCCTGCTCCAACATGGGCCTCCCCTGGGGTCACAGCCTCCTTCAGGCATCCACTTTCTCCGGCGTGGGCTCCTCCATGGGCTGCGAGGGCACAGCTGCTCCCCCATGGTCTTCACCACGGGCTGCAGGTGGATCTCAGCTCCTTCTGTACTGACCTTGGTGTCTGCATGGTTGTTCACATGTTGTTCACATGTTCTCACTCTGCTTCTCTCTGGCTCCCATCTTTATCTAACCCTTTTTTTCTCCTTTTTATGTTTACCATCAGGTGTTACTCCTGATGGGCCTGGCCTTGGCCAGCAGTGGGAGCCAGCTGGCATTGGCTCTGCTGGATATGGGGGAAGCTTCCAGCAGCTTCTCAATGAAACCTCCTTAAGAGCACCCCCTCTCCCTCACCTCTGCTGCCAAAACCCAGCCACAGAAAACCCAATACATTCAGAAATAAGTGTTTTTCAGTATTTTTTTATGCGAGCTTATACACATGATTTTGTTCACCAGCTGAGTGTTCGAGAGTGGAATTGTCCAATCTGACTCTTTCCAGAAGTGTTTGCTTGAAAATCAGAAAAATTCTTGTGGAAAAGTAGGTTTTAATTAATTATTGTCCCATGTTAGCCACATAATAATACGATATTGTTATGTACTTTTAGTACAGAAATGAACATTTGGTGAAATGCGAAATCCCAAGTTTCTGAAGTGATTTGAGATGCTTAAAATTTAGTGCTGTGAGCATTGCTTAATTTGTTAATACCTTTGTACTCTGCTTCTATTGTTTGTACTTCTCATGAGATAAAAGATGGCAAATATGTATTGAGTGCTTGTTATTAGTTTTTAAATAGGCATTGAGGTGTTTTGAGTAGAAATCTTATGTATTTTTCATTTAAATAGGAAAGAGAACAAGTTAGTACAACTGAAAGACAGTAGATTTAGATTAGATATTTGGAAAAAAATTCTTTGTTATTTGAGTGTTGAAGCACTGGAACAGCTTTCCCGGAGGAGTTGTGGATGCACCACCCTTGGAATTGTTCAGGGTCAGGTTGAGTGGGGCTTGGTGCAACCTGGTGTAGTGGAAGGTGTCCCTGCCCATGGCAAGGGGTTTGGAACTTGATAGTCTTTAAGATCCCTTCCAACCCAGGCCATTCTATGTTTCTGTGATTCTATGGGTCTTCGAAAAACAGAATTACGTTCATTCTTTGAATCTATGAGGACGGTACATTGCAAACTTTAGGTTGTATCTGAATTACTATGCAGTGAATGTGAAGGTTTCCAATGTGGAAGAAAAAGGCTTCAAAGACCTCTCACACCCTCAGATTTGGTGTAAAGCAGGAGTTTGTACTTGTCTTCAATATCATCTTTAAGCAGATGGCAGTTCTTCATAATGGACCTTCACCAGTAGAATAGACAGAGTATGCTGTTGTTATAAAAAGAAGTGTGGTGGATGTTCCTTAGAACAAATTTGCCTCTCGCTGTATGCTTTTCTGCTGTAATACCAAAGCAACTCAGAAACGAAACAGGGCAAGGAAGTTAGTTATTTTAATTAGTGAATTTTATCCTCAAAGGCTCTTTGATCTAATTTGGTTCTTCTGATTTTCTGTTGATTCTTCCAAATGCTTCAGACTTACTCAGACAAAAGCCTTTTTCTTCACAATTGTCAAATTTCATTGAATCTCAAGTCTTGGTGATAGAGCTTAATTGTCAGCAAAATAAGTCTTGGTTTCTGTAAATTGTTTGATCATCAGTTGGTTTAGAAGTGACAATATACTTTCATTTACAGGGTTTAGATGCTGTTTCCATCTGGCATATGGAGCAGAGTTGGGCCAGCTGAAGACATTATTTCAGTTGTTTTCTGTCAAGAATGCTCAGACAAAGAGCTTAGTCTCAGATCCTTTAAAGTTCAAGCATCTACCACTAGGGGCAAAAATTATTTTCCTGTAGGCATTCATCCTTTATTGTAGATTTACTGTGCTGCTTCACTTGGTTAATAATCTAATTTAAACCTCGGAGATGAGTCATACCTCCTTAAGGGGATTCACGGCTAGTTTAAATTCTCTGATGTCAGAACCTTTCAGTTCTTCTAGGATCTTTTTTTCTGAGCATAGCAGTCCTCTGGGTGTCAGAATAGGAAAGAATATGACCCACGGAAGTGGTAAGACTTGAGATACAGTTTTATGACATATCTCAGATTTTTTTTTTTTTTAATGTTCAGATAATTTGTGATGTCATTACTTAATTGAGGTCCTAATTGTGCCAACTGGTTCATTGCGGACAGACATCTGCAGGTGTGAATGTGGTACCCTGCTCAAGTAAGGAATCTTCTGGAAGGTAGAGTAGACATGGTGCTGTACTGGAGACTACTGTTTTGTAAGATCAGCATTTTGTATACCAACTATGATACGACAGTTTTCCAGAAAAACACTGGATTATGAAAGGTTACAAAACATTGATGTCAAGAGGCATTTCAGTTACCTTTTTTCCGAAAATGAAACAAACAAAACCCCAGTTGTCCAGAAGGTCCTGAAATATTTTAGTGTGATCCAAACACTTGAGCTTGTTTGCAACTTCTTTCTGAAAGTATGACCACTGTATAGCTGACTGCCAAGAACTTCAGGAACTGAATGTGTTCATATTTGGAATGTGAATTGCTATATAAGGACTTATTCAGAGTTAGGGAACAAAACAGACATTCAGAAAGTTGAGCCGTTGTAAATACCATTCATCTGTGATGAAAAGTTTATTGGATGCTTTTCATATGCATTTTAAAGTTAAGATATGTTTTGAAAACCATCAGAACCAACATTTGTTCTTCAAATAGGGTAATTAAATAACTACAGTGTTAAGTTGTTACTAATTAATACTCTGTAATATTAATAGTGGTTGGTTTATTGACACAATTTTGCCTTTTGTGTTTTTTTTTGCCTAGACGTATTCTTTTCTTTCATATATTTTAACAATGTATCTGCAGATTGATCCAGAATGAAGTTCTGTGCTCTGCTGTTTTTTGAAGAGGGAAACAAAAACGCAAGATGTTTTTCTGTGCTTTGCTTTCATTATTATATGTGTATTTTTCTGTTTTAATTCTGCCGTATCAGGGATTTGGTTAGTGTCTTTTTGAAAGCAGAATAGTGGCAAAACAGTTGTTTTAAAATTATGTTTCCCAAAATGTCTGGGATGAGACTATGGTCAGTGATCATTTGAAAAACTTGTAGTGCTTATTACAAAATCTAAATCGTGCTTTAGGTCCATGAGAAGATTTAATAGTGGTTGATGTATGGAGTATGGATACTTCAGTGATAGGTATTTTTGTCATAGCCTTTACATGGCTCCTCAGATGTCCAGTTCATTGCAGTCCTGGAACATCTTTCATCCTAATGTGTTTGCTGTATTTTCAGCAGAGAAGCTACTGGTTTAAAAATACCCCATCAAAACCAAATTGTAGTGAAAATGAGTATCAGGAAAAGAAAATGAATGCATAAATAAGTGAACTGTTAGGACTCAAAGACAGACATGCTTATTTTGAAGGAAGAAAGAAAACTTTTACAGGTAATGCCTTTATCTGAAATCTTCATTGGCCTTGTGAAATTTTAAGACCCTGCATGAGTGAAATTAAGCGAACTAATCAGAGTATACTCTAAAGACTAATGAGACACAGTGTAGCAGGAGATATAACAGAATAGGAGAGCAGGGGAACACAGCCAGCCAATCAGTTTGGAGAGAAGAGGACCTTGAGGAACTTACATAAGAAGCTTATATAAGACAGTCCCAAGGAACTTACATAAAAGGACAAGCAGCCAATAGTGAGAGACTGACCGTTACTAACTGTCACCTTAGAACATTATAAAAAGTACAGTTTTCCGTTAATAAAGGTTTTTTCGCTGCTGGCAGTGGGGAACATGTCAGTCTTACACTATTGGCTTTTGCCCCTGCAGTTCTGTAGTTAGCAGAGTGAAATATGCTCCTGTAAGAGAAGTTAAAAGGAAGAATTGTTTTCTAAAGGAATCTTTTTAAATAGGTAGTAAGTCTTGTCTCATGTGTTAAGAGTATAACCTTGCAAATAGTCTGTCTAATGCTTATGGTTATGCAGTATGTCCTGGATGCACTTTACCATCTTGCTTCAGGTGTCAGTGGCTTTTTGGCTTACACAGTTTTAGTTCTGTTCACCTTCTGTTCTCAGTTGCTTTGTCGCCAACTCTTCCACACTTCCTAGCCTATGCCTCGCCATGTTGGGCTCCATGCCTTGGTTATGGAGGGCATATGCCTATGCCTTGGATGATGTCCTCTCCTCCTTTTCAAGTGTACGTATTTGTGTCTAGAGCTAATGCCATTCCATGAGGAAGGGGAATGGAAGAAGCAATATTGAAGGAAGAGGGAGTGTGTATGCAGGGAAGGAAACTGAGGGTGAAGGAGAGGACAAATGCAAGCAGCCTGTCTGCACAGGGCAAAAATTCAAGTCAGTATATATACCAAGCTCTCTCAGTATCCAAACATCCCAAGTTTGGCAACTTCTGTGACTGTTACTACCAGCTAGTCTCTTGGGAGTTCTGTCTTGCAG
Organism: Neodrepanis coruscans; assembly: GCA_013400695.1. Classification (NCBI taxonomy): domain Eukaryota; kingdom Metazoa; phylum Chordata; class Aves; order Passeriformes; family Philepittidae; genus Neodrepanis; species Neodrepanis coruscans. The sequence continues at coordinate 13,111 of VYZS01023537.1, forward strand.
CTCATCCCCAGGGCCAGACAGAGAGAAGACTTTTCCTTGATTTTATGGCCCCCAAATGTACCGTGAGGGAGTTTAACAGAGTTATAGAGACAAGTGTGACTTGATTTGAGCATAAGTCCTCTTCCCATTCAAAGCTGATACTATTTCTGCACCTGGTAACTGAAAGTGTTGGCACATTCCAGTGTTTTTTACTCCCTCCCTCATGACTTTGCTTGCTTATCTTTCATGCTTACATCTTTGTAACTTCCTGCTCTCTGTGCAGTAAAGTTTATCCATAGGCAGGCTCTTCTTCAACTTAAAATCATCCCTCAAGATATGTCAGTATCACTGTAACCACATTATATACACTGACAGTAGTTAAACATACGGGTGGAGATACTCATTAACTCCGTGACCCCTTTGTGTTCCTGTCCTTAAAAAAAAAAAAAAAAAAAGGCAAAAGGGCACACATTTTGTCCTGCAACTTTCTGTTCCATCTTAATGTTACATCTTCCCTTTGCTTGTTGTTCCTTTTATAGTCATTTGTGCTGGTTTCTCTAAAGTGACACGAATTATACTCTTCAGGGCAGGGCTGTGTGATGGTCCAGCATGCATCCTAGTGAGCCTCTGCCTCCCACTTCAGATACATTAATCCTCTTTTGGGTGTTTCTGTCATGGAAATAACAAATGGCAGCATTCTCAGAAGTCCCTTGTTAAGAGTGCCACTTTTCTATTTTAGCCTGTTTATTTATTGGGGAGTTCATAGTGCTGGACAGCTGTAAATCAGAGCTTCATAGTGAAGTCTGTCTTTGAACTGAACAAAGACAAAAGAGTTTGTAAATGGTATTCACTTTTGCTTGAATGACTCAGTGAAGTAATTTTTTTCCTCCTTGATGTGTGTGAATTTTTTTCTTCATTTATAGAAAAGTGAAGAAATGTGGCTGTTAACTTATTTATCGTTCTAAATTTCTTTCTTATTATTTAAAAGCCATGAAAAATTAGAAAATGATGGGATTATTTTCGTTTTTTCTTTATTATTAAGCAACACATATGTATGTAAGCATGTGTTTTTAAAATAATTCAACTCTAGCCTTCAGATGTCAGAAATCTATGGGGATGAATTTAAGGTGTATTTATAAATGAACATTAACGGTTCTTTGGTTTTGATTTCTGCACTACTAATGTCTTAGTATGATCAGAAGCTACTTACTGCTCATTTGTAGCTCCTTATTCCTAGTGTATTTTTCTTTTTTTTTTCTGAGATGAAACCTTATAGTAGTTGCCCAGTAGAGGAGTATAGTAGTGTCATAGGCAATGCAATATAACTTTTCAAAATGCTTATCATTTAATAATTATTCAGGTGTGTTTCTTTTAATGTAATGAATAGGATATACGGTAGAGAAGAGGTCATATTTCAGGTGTTTTTTTCTCATTTTATTTCAGTGTTGTTAATTATAGTTTAGGCTGTAAAGAAGTTTACTTCATAGTGATATTTTTTTCCCCCAGAAGGTGATGGCACAAAGAAATGCATGATCAGACTATATCTATATTCTTTTTTAAAGACTCCTTGCTAGAATAAAACACTTGGGATGCGGTTGCCTTCAGCTTTTCTGGGACAAAAGATTTTTGATTGTTTCCCAGGTGAGATTTGCAAGTGGAGTTTGGTGCCAATCACAAAACAGAAGAGGAGGTGAAGTCATCCCTTCTTATACCCTACAGCTCGCTCGATTGGAAAGGATCCATTCCATACCCTGAATTGGACCCTCCCCACCCCCCAAAAAGAAGATTTGATTCTAGCTTAGGCCCTCCCATGCTGATTGCTGTAGCCTTCAGGCACGCACTTACTTGCCTTCTTCCTTTGCCATACTTACTTACTGATTAGTCCAAAGGGCAAGCAGCTTCAAGAGCAGGGACTGAAGGAGGCCTACAGTAGAGCACATCTAGTAGAGCAACTAACACACTCACTGGAGAGGTGGGCGACCTACCTTCAGTGCATTCTCCATTCGTAGTAAAAATAACACATTCCCTTGCACCTCTACCCTGCCTTTGCCTCTCATGTAAGTACCCTGACCTCTGAACTTTGTTATACCTTTATAAACAGGATGACAGCTTTCCCCTGTATCTTTTGTGGTTTTGTGAATGGTCCCTAAATTTGTGAACATGTTTGGTTCACAATTTTATGTCACTTCAGTGTAAGGCTTAAAACATCCTATGTTGAAGGAAAACTTCTATTTTCACAGAGGATGGGGGTATGGGGTGTGGCTTTCATAACAAACAGCAGTTTTTCCAAGCAAATGCTTTGATTATTTGCACTAAATGGATCACAGTTCATATTTTCTAATAGCTATACCAGAATTTCTCTTGAGTTCTGTAGTAATGACATTTCATGCAAGACAGGAAAAAAATCTGTTGAAGATCGATGGACTACATCACAATCATTCTCTTCTGTATGTGGGAGGGAATCCGAATGTATATGATTGGTAAAATACAGGATAATAATTTGGTTTTGGAATGATAACCATATCAGGTATATAATAGCTTCAACTAAGATTTCAGGAGTCAAATGCTGTATATTCAGTAATGTCCTTCTTGGTCATTGCCGTTTTAGACTAAAGTGCTGATTGGAACCCTTCTAACTTCAACACCAATTAAAAAAAGAAGGGGAGAGACAAACACAGAAAAGAAGCAAATTAAGATTCTTATTATATGAATTATCTTTAGGAGATAGAATGGTAAGAAAAAACAACAGACGTGCGTAGATTTGCAAGAGCTATGTGAAATCCCCTCAATATTTTTGAAATACAGTATNTTGCAAATGGCCACCAGTTTTAATTTACCTTTTTCCCCTTCAGGAAGGAGAAGGAGGTCTGTTGTAACTCTTCCTGTAACCCCCTCCTCTGTAGAAACATGTTTGGTTTTTTTTGTTTTGGTTNAATAGCACAGGCAAACTATTTTGTTGTTGGAAAAACCTTACTAGAAAGCTGACATATATTTCCATTTTTATTTTAATTCTTGCATTGATTTATATATAGCCCCTAAATATGAAAATAGCTCTAGAAGTTGTTTTTCCCCTCTCATGTAAAAAATTCAATCGACAAAATACTCTTCATATATTTCGGTCTATCTTGATTTGTAGTATTCAGTTTAATTCCTTGTAAGCCCCTTCTTCAGCAAAGCGCCACTTTGGACATATTTTCAACTCAAATTGGATTTGTTTTTGGTTCATTTGGATTGTGTCCCTTAAAAATATTGTGTTGCTTGTATCAAGTTCTGCTGTATTACAGCAATACGTTTGATTTGGTGGCTTTGTTTTAGGTTGTTTGGATTTTTCTATTTCAGTATGTGTAAATTAGAATTTATTCCTTAAACTCAGGATAACTTAAAATAGCTTTGGTGAATGAGTATAAAAAGAAGTGGAGAGGATATCCAGAGCTTAACTTCTAAAATTCTTATAACTTTGTTCAGGCAGTCATCATCCCAGGATCCCATACAAAAAGTTTAATATTACTCCAGGGGTTGGGGGTGTAGGTGTCTGCTCCCATTGTCATTCCAATTATGAAGCAGAGATGAAGCTTTATACTGAAGTTGTACTTTTGAATGGTTTTGGAACTTTCTTTCGCAATAAACTACAAAAGGAAAAAAAACATGTGAATATTAATTATTGGGATGGGGGTGTCGTTGCAGTGATCATTAATTTGAAAATTGGTAATGAGTATGTTATTTCAGCTCTAGCATGTATTTTTTAAAAAAGATCGTTTTGTTAGTAAGTACAATATAGTGCCGAAGTTAAATTCTGTTACAGATGGAATTGTAATCAGCTTGGTTAATTGGTAATGAGATACAATATGAAAGGCAGTTATGATGCTGAAGGTATTTCGAGATTTGT
>VYZS01023538.1:13604-32981 GCA_013400695.1 Neodrepanis coruscans
GCGCGCGCGGCGGCCCCGCTCCCGCCGCGATCCCCACAGGCGCGGGAGCGGGGGGCCGCGGACAGTCCCATCAGAGTAGCAGGGGAGGAGCGGTTTTATCCTCCCCAACCTACAACACAGATGCAACATCATGTCTTGGTCCCAAAGATGCATCATGTTGTTTAGCATATTCCTCATCCTCTAAAATACTAAAACCTTTCAGGAATCATTTGGCAACTGAAAAGAATGGGACAACACACACTTCCTTTACTTTTTAAAAAAGACACAAACAATGGAAGGTTTTTGTATTTATGGAATTTAAATATTTAAATACTTCTAGGTCCTTCAGTCAGTCTGCTTAGATTTCAGCCCAGTGAGCACAAAGACTGGAAACCGATAGCCAAGAAATCCATTGTCTTTCCTCAAATGTTCACTAATTAATTGTGACAACAATTTCTGAAATCCCTGTAAAATGTGTTGGAGGGAAGAGAAGTACATATATTATATTTCTTACCTATTTTCCTCTCTTCAGGCACAAAACATACCCGTAACCACTCACTGAATTTTGGTACTAACAGTTCTCCTTTTGCTTTGCAAGTACAGATTCCTGCCCCAACTTATTGAAAGACTAAAAGACAAATTTATTTCTAATTAGTCAATTGTACAGACCAAGTGATGCAGAAACTAATTTTCCTCCTTCTTTTAGAGCCCAGCAGGATCTACAGAACCCAGATAACATTCAGATGTTGTTAACATAAAAAATAAATCCCAAACTTTATTATACTTTCCTAGCTCTTACAGTCCTGAAGACAAAAAATGTATGAATAAAATACAAGAAGCTAATTCTAAGGCTCATAGAATTACTGCTCTAATTCTCTCTCACTGTCTCTAACTCTCACTCTGTCTCTAAGGCTCCCCCGCTTACAAACACAGCAGTAGGAAAGAAGACTTGCAGGGATAAAAAGGCACTGCTGTTAAAACTATTATTAAAATGCCACAAGGAACGCTGAGTCAATTGTGGCATCTGAGTGGAATCTGCCTTTGTTTACATACAAGTTAAATTGTTACAAAAAGCATAACATCACCAAAACCAAGATGTAAATGTCTTAGTTTGTCATATACTGGAAGATTTTTGTCTTAAAATTAAAGAAAAAGAAACCCAGCAGAAAATATCTTTAATTCCAAGGTTAGTAAGCTTCAGATCTGGAAAAACAAAATGCACAATTTATCTATATTAAGTGAATTTTGTGGCATTAGTTCATGTTTCATTATGCAGCACTCTACAAATTATCAGATTAAAGCTGAAGACAACATGAAAATAGAAAAATATAGCATTGGTAATAGATTTCACAGTGGAATAGAGTTCTGCCTCACTGTGAATGTCATTTCTCCATAAGTGAATGAGAACTCCACAATGTTACAGAAGCATATCTGAATTCACCAGAGCAAATGTAGATCCTCCCTGTTCTTTTGTTGGCCATGGGGAAAAAAATCAGATGTCTGCAGGTTCCCCTACTTCTTCCTACTTTTACTTCCTTACCTTCCTTCTCCACTCTTCCCTTTCCTTCATTCTTCCCACACCGACTAACACAAGAAAGATGCTGAAAAGAGACTTCAACATCACGGAAGAGGTAAAACCTAAGCCTTGGGACAGGGGTATAAGAGGGAGAAGACCAGGCCATAAATTTTTAAATGAGGGAAGGGGTAAATTTTTGACTTATAAGGAAGCAGAGGAATAAAAATTATTTCTGTATCTTACTGTACCAAAAATTATTTCTGTATCTTACTGTACCCAAGAGAGAGTCTACACTGATCGGTTTAATCTTAATTCTTCTGGAGCTATTTCAAATTGTTAAAAGGGTATATTGCATACTACATTCTCCTTTACCTCCACCTCCCAGCCTCTTCCATTGAAAAGACACAGCATTCAAATAGTCTATGAAATAAATCTATCCACTGATAGGCAGAAAGATAGTACGTGCCTGCAGTGTTGCATTTTCAATAGTCAGAACAAATACAAGAACAAAGCACCCTGGGCACATAGAGGGATGGTGTGACATAGTCATGTGAGATTCAATCTCCTGTATATTTGTAGAGAAACCCAATGTGGTTGTCTGCCAGCTTGCTCAGCACACAGACTGTCATCCTACAGGTGCGACAGCCCCCCACTTTGGAACTAGTATAGTCTTTTTGACAGAATGTAAAGAACAAAACTATTTTCTCTGGGTTGAAACTCCCTAAATTCTGAGAAAATTAGAACCACAGAGCATGTTTTTCAAGGAAAAAAAATCACTAAACAAGCTTATTTACTGTTCAAGTACAGTCTCGAAAGCGTAAAACAGCAGTGGACATGATGCAAATGCAGATTCTGCATTGGCTTAGTCCCACTTCTTTTCAGGAAAGGGCAGAAGTCAAAATAAGTTTCTCTAAGCTGCTAGTTTTAGGTTCTGTGCCCCAAGAGTCAAGTATAGGTTCACCTACATCATTTCGTTCACAAGAGGCTGTTAGATGTTAAATTAGGATGTTAAAAAAAGACAACAGGAATTTTACCTGTTTGAATCAACGCTGCTCAATATTGTCAACAAGGCAGGCATTAAAAAATAAACAAACATATTGAAGAGAAAAGTAAAGGGGCTTTGCAATAAATGACATCAAAAATGGAGGGTGGCACTGAAAGGGAAAAATTCTTCTCAAAAGAGAGTGATGGTTTAGTAATATGATGTCAATGAAGGCTAAATGACAATTTAAGGAAAGACACTCCCCTAGGCTTAATGTAAACAGATTCTATAAATATTCGTTGGTATCATGAAATTGTTAAAACCAAACCTAATGCATCTGTTCTGTCTTTGTGCAGTTACCTAGACTACAATTCTTGACACCACTGTTCTGTAATAACCTCCATCTGCTCTGCTGTCCCTGTCATTTCTTTTGCTATAACATATTGTGACAGAGGCTTCATTTACCTAAACTTATCTTGGCAACTTGTACTTCATTAAAGAGAATCCTGCAAGCATCAGTTAAAGCTTTCTTATCTGGCCATGCATAGCTAAGCTTCATAAATCATTCTTTCACTTTCCATTTTGCAGCTTCTGGAAAGGTAACATTATTGAATTCAGATCACTGGAATAGAGCAGTACTAAAATGTTTATTGACCAGCTTTTAGGCACAGAGCTCTGCTTTGAATGCAAACAGTATTATTAGCTAAAGCTTTTGGATTTAAGAAGGATGTCACTAATATGTTTTATACATTGCTATAAATACTGTTTGATGGCAGGCCACTTTAGCAAGCTGCTACTAACATAGCAGAAACAAAGTATTAGTAGCATATATTCATATATTCCCTCCTCCCTTGTCCTGTTTGGGGTTTTTTTTTTTCAATCGGAGTACCTGCAAATAAAGTATTATATCTTCATAAATCTAAGACCTCAATCACAGCTCAGTAGCGCAGAATGTATCTGACAAAGGCAGCAATGTGCAAAGGGACCTTAAACCAATCTTTTTGTTTCCATCAGATCAGTCTGGCATTGCACCAGGACAGCACTTGGTGCAAATCACAACAGCTGTGGAAGTGCCAGTCACTACTACAGTGGCTCCTGGTTTGTAACACCAGAGAATTAGTGGGGTTTCTGCCTTCACACAGACTCCAACATAGGAATCATATGATAAGCAGCAGTATATCTACTGCACACGGTATTACCTCATGATAAGAATCATTTGTTATTAGAATGAAAATAATGATGAGTCCATTTACAGACAGAGAGCTATTCTCTTTTGCATCAGATACACCAGAGAACCATGCTGTGCTGTCTGATGAGTCAAATCACAAGTGTTGAGCTATAAGAGGATAAGACGAAAGGAATAGGGAACACTTTATTTGTCAGACAAAACTTAACACAGAATGGCGTAATTTCAGAAAAAAATCAGACCATAGTTTTGAATTAATATTTCCTATATGATACCACTATCCAACCTGTTCATTTTGGTAATAGTGAAATACACTGGTTCAACAACCAGGATTGAACACTTGTAATAATGAGTATCAGTCTAGAAATGCTCTCTTGTGCTCAGAGATGAGCACAATGCTGGTCACTTGGATTCAAGTTTCTGTAGCAGCTGCCTTTTGCCCTTAAAATGCCCCAATAATTGAACTAACTTTTGAATGGATTAAGTTTGAAATTAATAGTTTCAGTTCACCAAATTTAAAAAATAACTAGTTCTAAATTAATCTTGCAATATTGCCATATCTTTTGTATGACTATTCCCACTTCACCTGCTGACCAAAGTAAATCTTGATTATTCACATTGGCCCACAAATCATCCATAAAGAAGAAGAAGTGGCAGGGCCATTTTGAATAAGGTATAATCAGCGCTCAGGACCTATGCTCTGAAAACATTCAGCTGCCTAAGACACCATTTATCCCCACTATAGAATAGGCTCAGTAATGCTAATAGGAATGCTAACAGAATCTTAACAATCTATCTATCAACTTCAGTCTCCTTTAATTCCAATCCCAGCTTAGTGGAGTCTGTAGCCTCTAGAAGAAAGTCTACTGCTCTAATAGTGGCTCTTTTTGGTGGAGTCATGATGAGAAGGAAGAAGGGAATGCTGCAAAGATGAGGTCACCGGCTTGGAAAAAGCCCTGGCTTTCATGCAAATGATCACATATGCCCTATGGATCATGGATACAGTCAGATCCTGATGGTTGCTATTCTCTCACTGGATTTTGTATTTAAAATACAAATTATTTCTCTAACCTAGAACATACTAGCTTTATAGCCAAAGATGGTAACATGTATTCCTAATCTTAGAATTCTTCTAACAAATAATATAAACTTACTTACAGCTCAGAAATCTGTCAACAGTCCAGGTAGCAATTTTGTCATTAAATGATGCTTCATTTTAATGAATTATAGCACAAATAACATCATTTTAACTAAGTGTTTGTTAGTTCTGGTGTTTTTTGCTGGGTTTGTTTGTTTGTTTGTTTGTTTGTTTGGGGGTTTTGTTGGGGTTTTTTTGTTTGGGTGGTTGGTTTTTGGTGGCTTTGTTTTGGTTTTTTTTCCTTTTAAAATGTTTCCTCTGCATCAACTACAACTAAGTTAAATTTGCAAGGAAAGTAGAAAGAAACTATTATTTTTTTTATGATCAAACAAACTATTTTCTGCTGGGGATTTAAAGCAATGGTTTCTGGCTTCTTAATTATGATTCTTACAGTGGTAAGGGGTAAAAAAAACCCAAAACAGCCGATAACAATATATCTCTAACTCAGACCTTTCATGTCATTTACAGTGATATTGGCTCTTTATATGACTTTTCCTTAGGAGATCCAAACTTTTCAGAAATCACAATACTGATCTGAAGCAGCATATAGTAACTTCCTTTAGACTATAGCACCAAACCCATAGAAAATAACTGGGTCTTATGTATAGTTGGTGTTAACAGTCAGACATACTCATAAACTTCTGCCCATGAATAAAAACATCCTAAGAGTCACTGAGGATCTGAAGAGCTGCTAAATTCACTTGCCTTCTTTATTTTCACAGTCTGAGAGAAATGGCCCATCAAAACACGTCTTCCCTTACATCTTACGTGCACAAGTAGAGCATAAAACTTTTGAAAAAAAGGGGAAAGAAGTGGGAAGTTAAAGAGTAAAGTTAGACTTACTTTGATGATTTCCTCTTACAGCTCAATACACAATGAATTCAAACCTCTACATGAACCTCCAGAGAACTAGTTCATTTATAGCTCCTGCAAACCAAATAAGTCAATGTATGAGTCTCCAGATACAATGATAACTTGTAAGCCTTGTGCAATGTTTGTAGAAAACTTTTTGATCCTCCGGTGAAAGGAGCACATAAGAGCAAAAATTATTAGTTCTAATTATAGAATAGTTCATACTGTACTATTTTTTTGAAAATGTAACCTAGAGCTTGATTGTAACTATACCAGTCTAAGTAAGTTTGCAGATGACACCNAAAATGTTTCCTCTGCATCAACTACAACTAAGTTAAATTTGCAAGGAAAGTAGAAAGAAACTATTATTTTTTTTATGATCAAACAAACTATTTTCTGCTGGGGATTTAAAGCAATGGTTTCTGGCTTCTTAATTATGATTCTTACAGTGGTAAGGGGTAAAAAAAACCCAAAACAGCCGATAACAATATATCTCTAACTCAGACCTTTCATGTCATTCACAGTGATATTGGCTCTTTATATGACTTTTCCTTAGGAGATCCAAACTTTTCAGAAATCACAATACTGATCTGAAGCAGCATATAGTAACTTCCTTTAGACTATAGCACCAAACCCATAGAAAATAACTGGGTCTTATGTATAGTTGGTGTTAACAGTCAGACATACTCATAAACTTCTGCCCATGAATAAAAACATCCTAAGAGTCACTGAGGATCTGAAGAGCTGCTAAATTCACTTGCCTTCTTTATTTTCACAGTCTGAGAGAAATGGCCCATCAAAACACGTCTTCCCTTACATCTTACGTGCACAAGTAGAGCATAAAACTTTTGAAAAAAAGGGGAAAGAAGTGGGAAGTTAAAGAGTAAAGTTAGACTTACTTTGATGATTTCCTCTTACAGCTCAATACACAATGAATTCAAACCTCTACATGAACCTCCAGAGAACTAGTTCATTTATAGCTCCTGCAAACCAAATAAGTCAATGTATGAGTCTCCAGATACAATGATAACTTGTAAGCCTTGTGCAATGTTTGTAGAAAACTTTTTGATCCTCCGGTGAAAGGAGCACATAAGAGCAAAAATTATTAGTTCTAATTATAGAATAGTTCATACTGTACTATTTTTTTGAAAATGTAACCTAGAGCTTGATTGTAACTATACCAGTCTAAGTAAGTTTGCAGATGACACCAAGTTTGGAATAAGTGTCAATCTGTTAGAGGGTAGAAGGGCTCTGCAGACAGACCTTGACAGGCTGGATAGATGGGCTGAATCCAATAGTATGAGGTTTAATAAATCTAAGTGCCGGGTTTTACACTTCGGTCACAATAACCCCATGCAGAGCTATAGGCTGGGGATGGAGTGGCTGGAGAGAGGCCAGGCAGAGAGGGACTTGCTGGTTGATAGGAGACTGAACATGAGCGAAGCATGCGCAAACACATGGCCAAGAAGGCCAATGGCATCTTGGCCTGTATCAGGAATAGTGTCACCAATAGGACCAGGGAAGTTATTCTTCCCCTATACTTGGCATTGGTTAGGCTGCAGCTTGAGTGCTGTGTCCGGTTCTGGGCCCCTCAGTTTAAGATATTGAGAGTTGCTGGAATGTGTTCAGAGATGGGCAACAAGGATGGTGAAGAGGCTGGAGTACAAGCCGTACAGGGAACAAATGAGGGAGCTGGGGTTGTTTAGCCTGGAGAAGAGGAGGCTCAGGGGAGACCTCATTGCTCTCTACAACTACCTTAAGGGAGGTTGTAGTCAGGCAGGGGTCGGTCTCTTCTCTCAGGCCCCCAGTGACAGAACGAGAGGACACAGTCTTAGGCTGTGTCAGGGGAGGTTTCAGCTGGATACCAGGAAAAACTTTTTCACAGAGAGAGTGATTTCCCATTGGAATGGGCTGCCCAGGGAGGTGGTGGAGTCACCATCCCTGGATGTGTTTAAGAAAAGGTTGGATGACGTACTTAGTGATATGGTTTAGATGGTTTAGATGATAGGATGGTGTTGGGAAGGTTGATAAGTTAGGTAATAGGTTGGACTTGATGATCTCTGTGGTCTTTTCCAACCTTGTTAATTCAGCATGTGTAATTCTGCATGTGTGAAGGTGCCTTGTACAAAACTCTTTCCCTAATAAAAATATACAGATATGCCGAAATTAATACAAATCTCGGTTGCTAAGCAATTCGGACAGATATACAGTCATTTTTTTCTGTAAAGCAGAGTTAAGACCACAACTCTAAAGACATGGATAGTTATCTTATAATCTACATATGTATATATTACAAGCAAACTGATAGTTTCCCCTGTTATTAAAAGTGGTGTTTTATTTTCTAGTACTCATATCAAATTGTGCAAATTACAATTTCACATGCAGAAATCTCTTTTGAAGTGAACTTTCATTTCACTTATTTTAAAATCTTCAGCCAGAAAAAAAAGTACTATGGAAAGTCAATGTTTCTTCCCCCCATTTTGTTGACCTTTTGTTAAAGACATATTAATACCTCTGACATTTTAAAAGAGGAATTAGAAAACTGACAATGAAATGAATTCTCTCAGGGATGCATTCCCATGTATCCATGAGAAATTCTGCTAAATTACACCAAGTAGTAAAACTTTGGGATAAAAACCATAGTTTGAATATTTAACACACACTTGCTGGATCTTTACTACAGAATTCTCTGAAGAGTCCAGGTGGAGCAAGACCTACCCTATGAGCAAAAAGTGGAAAGCAGTGAAAGTTTTTTTCTCTCCTTTATTTTCAATGCCAATTTGGCTGAATTCAGGTAGCAAATAAGTGCAACGTAATTGAGATAAAATAAGGTCTAGACAGGAAGAATGAGATCAGCATTCGAATGTGGAGAGAGATGCTGAGCAAGGATGCTAAACATGGGGCCTGGAAGAAAAGAGCACTATCCAAAAAACACAAAACCTGCTCACAGTACTTTTCTACTGCATTTGTTTTCTTTGCACCTCTGAGTGATAAATAACTTAAATTCCATTTCAGCATCATATGGGCCTGGAAGTTTTTACTTGGCGTATGTTGCTCAAGCGTACAAGTTATCTTAAGTATTCTTCCCTGAGGAAGCAAAATGTAAAGAAATTCCTCAAAAGCAGTCAAGCACAGAAAGGAGTATCTGATGAACTCTCTGAAAGCATGGTAAGGATTATGTTTTTGTAGATATGCCCATACCTCTCTCTGATCACCCTGGGTAAGATGATGCTTAAAAACCCCTGCAAAATTCCCTAGTCAACACTCATCTGCAGGGCTTTTGGCTGTACCTTGTTTATAATGAAAATACAAATTTATAAATCAGCGTCAGCAGTGCTCTGACTTTCCAAAGAAAAGAAATTTCTTTCAAATAAGTCTCTAAAGCTCTAACTGACTTAAACAAGGTTTAAAATTTTTACTAACAAGGTAAAAAAATACTGTTTTAGTCATGAACTAGGCTGTCTTCATATGCCAGTATGCCAAACCTACAAATATGATAGGCTAGTAAAATCATTAAAAACTATCACCAAAACACATGTCCACAAAAAATTATTTTCCTGGCTATGTAAAAAATATTAAAAACATCAAGCTTCTTTATGCCAAGAATACAAAATACAGTGAAAGTTGGAAAGACAGTACAACAAAGAAGTCACTACAGGAATTCTTCTAGTGTTATTAAACATCTACATATCTGAAAATGCTGATTTCATTTTGCATGATAAAACTTTCCAGTGTCATTATCTAATCTTGTTTTAGGCCTTATTAAGTTTCTATAAAGAAACAGATTATTCATAATGTGGCTTTTCATTCACCCATTGGCCACAAGCAGTTAGTTATAATTATATTGTTGTTACCTCAAAGAATTTAATCAAGTTCTGTAATCGGATCATCATGCAGAGTATGATTATTCTGAAGGAAAAGAAACAAGAGAAAAAAAAAAAAGAAACTTGCCCCTTCCCTGTCCTCTCACTAAAAGTAGGTAGAGGGAAGTGCTACCTGCTGAAATTCAAGGAGATCCAAATTTTGAGCTATTATTACAGTAAGTAGCTAACGGGGAGAGGAATGGGTGGGGACACGTCTGGCAAAAAGAATACAACAGTCGTTAGTGATTGACAGTTATATCTTAGAATAGAAAGTGTTTTGGTATCCTTTAGCAAGCATCCACTGACTCAGATGGAGCACGACACATTTCATACTAGAAGCAGGTCTTGCTGATTGGAAAAAGTACAGAACTAAGTTTGTGTTGAATTCTTCTTTCTTTATGGCTCTTTAATAACAGCAAATGACAAAACTTACCCTGCCTTGGAAAAACTTTTCCCAAAAGCATTCCATAGTAGTAACAAAACCCTAAACAGGATGGCCAGTCTCCTTGCAAAACCACATGATGCACACACGATTTGAAGAACCCATAAGCACTCTTCACATGTGGAGGACTCAGTGCCTTTTCTACAGCAGTGGCCACTCCCAAGAGACAGCAAGGAGCCCTCCTGGTTAACCTTGTCTGTTGGTAATTAATCACTTCACGGTCCTTACTATGCTTTAGCCCTTTTATACTTAATTTTAACATGGTTGTAGTAGAAGGAGTTAAATTATTATTTGTACTAATATCTGCAACAGCCTTCACCTCTAGTCATGGAGAGAACATATGATTAAGTATCAGTTCTGTGAATTAAGACAAAAACTATTTGTGTACAGAGTTCTCATGTTCTGGTAATTACTCAGCAGAAGGGATGATTTTTTCACTGCCATTTATTTTTGTTGCATTACACTATTTCCCCATATCCCTTAATGCTTTCTTAACCTGCCTTAAATGTATGCACCTTTCACACCTGTATGAAACAGGCCAGCTCCTGTTTTTACAGTTGTTACTGACACATCCAACACATAATGCTTAATGAAAAATCTTCAGTGCAGCAAAACAAAAATTAGAAGAAAAGCTTCTTTTGCTTTTTGAATACTCTTTACAAAAGTATATCATTAAAGTAAAACCAACTTTGTAGGGCAAATGGCTACTGCATGAAATGAATCCATTCATTGAAGTTGTTCATACTTGAGAGGTCCCTTCTTTCCATGGAAGAGGGTTAAAAGGATTTAATGGTCTGGGTTAATCATAGTCAAGTTACTGAGTCAATTGAGTGATGAATCAAGAAAAATCATTAACGCTGGATAGAGTGCTTGACCTGCTCTTTCAAAGGCAAAAGCTAAAAATGCCTTCCCTTTAAAACACCAAGCAACCTTCAGTGATCTATGCTCATGCAAATGTTTGATTGACACCTGTCTGGTGGGTCATATGATGAGTAAGACATTGCTTATTCTTAAACCTGAAAAAAATATGGAAAAAGACACAGTACATTGATAATCAAGGGCAGAATTTTCAGGAAACATCTTTAATTTATTCTCAAGGGAATTTAATAGCCTGCCTTCCAATAGGTTTGGTTTTTTTAAAATCCCAGATGTACAAAGGTAACTCTTTAATCCATATTTATGCTCTAAGAGATATCTTTAGCAGCAACATCCACATTACCAAAACTAAAATCACAAAAAAGGAGTATCAAGGGAATACATCACTTGAAAACAACTGCAGACAACAATATTTTCTTACTTAAACAGAAACCCGACTGTGAGCATGGGGGAAAGGATGAGCAGAGATAAGAAAATATAAGTGTGACCTATGCCATGTTAGGCAGGAGGTGTACTCTAGTATGCAGAGAGGTTCAGCTGGGAGCCATCTCTGGGAAAAGCAGTAGATGTAGAAAAATGCTATTGCTAGAAATTCAGCATCCCTGCTATTCTGGAAATCAAAGAAATGTTCTCTCTCAGATTCAATTACTAAGTACCTATAGCTTTTGACTCCAAGTATTCCCATTTAAAAAAAATAAATAAGACAAGTATAAATGTATCACTCCAAAAATACAATTTCTGCTGTAAATGTCTTTATCTACAAAGACACTACCTATGAAAGGGGATAAAAAACCCAAACCACATCTCATTTTGGTGTTCAGAGCTTCCTCATATGGTGAAAAGCTGAGATCCCAACTAAAGCACTTGTATATTCATACAGACTGTCACTCCATGCTGAAATATGAAATTCATTAAATGAGGTCTTTCTAGCTTTACACTAGGAAAGCACTTGAGCACAAGCACAATGTTCAGTCCAACACCACAAATAGTGCCACAGTCAAAGAGACTGTTTATGTATTTAGACATAACACAGTGTCTTCAAAAATTTGGACTCTTAAACCAGTATTAAGTACAGCAACGTGAAGCTGAACTTTCATAGTTCTTAGCCTGGATCTGAAACGTCCTCACTGTGTGGCTTTGACCTACTCATTTTTATAGGCACCTTCATTTCCCTTTGTAAGGTAAAAAATATTTGGCTTGTATTGTATTGCCTCAAATTCGTATTACCTCAAATTTTTTACATGCTCTGAAGACAAAAAATCCCATACATCTATTTAATATTATTATTAAAGCTATGCCTGAGCCAGAAATCCTAATATTCTCAGTTGATAAACTGGATTATAGCTAGCTACAACTTCATCTAGACTAACACACCTTGCTCTTCTATCTAGGTCTTGTATCTTGTATCCATCAGGAGCACTGGACAGCAATAAATAAAAATCTGTTATTGCTTCATTCATAACCACCACTAATGGTATAATCTGAGTTTTAATAAAAATAATAAATTAAGATCCACATGTTTGCAAAAAGCTAATGTTAATGCCTGAGTTCTGGAATATCATAATTCAAAAATATCATGTACCTTTAACAAACATGTGTATAACATATTTCCTTCAGGTCTAGAAAAAACTATTTTTTATATTTATTTTTCTTTAAAATACACTGTTTGTTCCTCCACAGATGACAGTTTTTGGTTCTTACATTTTCCTGTGCATGCTGAACTTTGTTATCTCAAAATGATGAGAACACCAAGTACAAAGCACCAGCAGACGCCAACATTGAGATAGTTATTGGCAGACAGTGTTTTGACATGTAAATAGTTACAATAGTGTATCTTTCCCTCAGTCTGTGATTGCAGGGTAGAGTGGAGGACAGGTGCATATTTCGAGCTCTGTTAAGCACTAAAGTTTTAAAGTGTCTCTCTGGATATGGATTTGGATTGATGCTTGATGCATCATCACATACTCAGAAATCTTGAAAAATTCTGTAAACAACACAGCCAACATCCTACAAACATTCCCCCTTGTACTTTTTTCTATGAGCAGTTAACGCAAAGAGTTGCTTCTAAATAAACTGCAGGGCAGGGGGAAAAAAGTAAATAGGTGGAGCAATGAGCTGAGCTATTGGATAAACAGAAATCTTGCATGAAGAAAGCAAATAGAAAAAAAATCAAGATAGGGGACCCAGACACACCCTGTTGGTAAAGGACATGATTATCAAAGCACAGGCAGTCTTTGTTTTGCATGAATTAATCTGTACTTCTAACACTAGCTCAACAAAGAGCTTCTTTCATTAAAATAACATAATTTGGCCAAATGATACTGCATCCTTTTAGCTTGGACTTGCACAATTTTTACAGATAATTCAGGAACAACTTAGACCACCATTTTAATATTTTGCAAAATGAAGACACTTTCTGGTCCAACAGTGTAATTTGTTATTTCCACATTTATCTTTAAATCTAGGGCATGAGTTTTTTCATGGGCTACTTTAGGGGAAAAATATTACACTAATACAGAATTTTCATTTTTAATTACTCCAGCAGATTCCACATCAACAGAAGAGCAAATTTTTCATGTAAAATAATTCTTGGAATAACTCATAATGTCATGAAGGAGGTAAAAGATCACAGCATATTACAGGTACGATACTTTACTTCATGCACAGGAAACTTAGTAACCTCAGATCAACAAACAAGCAAGATTTTTTCAGAGACAAAATCTTAACACGGTTACTCCTGTACTACTTGATACCACCTCTCAGCTTCTTGCCCATCACTGTACTATACACATCACCTATTTTACAGTTATTAAGTGCAGTGTATGTGTGTAAGGGCACACACAGGTATGCTGACAATGATCCATTTTCAGGCCACAACGTGCATTGGGTCATACTCTCACCCAACAACTGCAGGCACTGTTTCACACGTGTTTGGAAAAACGAGTGAGAAGAGTTTACTATGAATTATCTTCTCTATTACCCAATCAAGTTAAATACTAAGGCAAAGGCAACTTTCAGCTCTCCCTGAAATGACTGAGGGCTAAGCTGTACAACAGCTTTGCTGACTCAGACAATGAGGCCTTGGGCAGACACTGAATATCCTTAATTTCTCCATTCACCAACTGGAGGCTTGTGCCCCTACTGGCAGAAATGCTTTAAGTGATAGCTCTCTATTTATTTTGGGCCATATAAACAAACCCGGCTGGTCCAGTTTGAAGCAGATTAAAAAAACCTACAAAAACTTCATAGGCAGACTGCATGAATAGCAAACTCCATAGAGAAGGGATAAACATAGAAGAACATTTTCCAGCCACCACGGTTATTTGGGCCTCAAACAGCCACAGAGATTAAACCTGCTGGTTGATGCTTGTATCCTGTTGTCTACACAACATGTCTACATTTTTCTTCTGGAAAATGCTTCATCTCTACTGTCCTCAGAAATATGAGGGGTAATTATGTGAGGCCTCCAAATATTCACCATGGTTCAGGAACTCAGTTTTCTACATGTAGTGGGGTGAAACTAAAACTGGTCTTTTTTTTTTTTAACCTGGGCAAGCGTGAGGGGGGCCGCCCGTTCCTGGGGTCCCGGCGGGGGTGGAGGCGGGGCCGCCCTGTCCCCCGGGCCATGACGGGCGGGGCTGGGGCAGGTCCTCAGCATGGCCGCATTCCACGCCGGGCGGCGTGGCCGTCCTTGGAGCTCGGTGCGGCCGCGGGTGCCGGCCTGCGGCAGCGGCGGCATGGTGGCAGCCGCGTGGCAGCANGTGGTATTTCCTGGGCAGGCAGATTAGCAATTTCCGCGGCCATAGCCTGGTTTTAAAGGCCACATCTTTCCATCAGCACTGAAATTCCTTCCCAGGATCAGGAAGGGAGGGGGGAGGGGGGCTTGCAGTTTCTAACTGTCTGAGTGTTTTTCTTCAGAAAGCCGAGCGGAGGCTCGTGCTGCTGTAGGTCCTCAGGTTGGTCACAGGCCTTCTCTAATTATCCCAGCATCTCTTCCGGAGCCCCCAACAGAGAGACCAGCACTATTCCAGAGCATTCCCATCCCAACACGGGCTCTGGGAAAGCTTAATTTGTCTGTTTTTGCACTTTATTGTCTGTTTTCTGTGTGTGTGAAATAAACTGTGTTACTTGTGTGTTTTCTTTTTGGGTGTGTGTGGCTTCTCTCGGACATCTCTTGTCAGTACCATGCTTTTTAGTGGTAAAACCACGACACTACAGAAACAAGGAACAAATTAAGTGTCTGCTTGAATTTAAACCTGAAGCTCAACTAATATTAGTTATCCTGTGGTTGTAACGTGTTCAGATCAGATCTTAAAATCTTACTCTATTTTGAATGCCAATAGAGTACATGATTGAATTTCACTGATGAAAATTACTCGGAAAAAAACAGAGTGATCAGTGAATTACAGCTAATCCTCAGTCCAGTTCATGACCAAGGTATAAGAGTTAAGGGAAGATATTTGTATTTAGAAATCAAAGACTTAGAATCTAGATGAAGATTCTGAAGATTTGAATCTTCTGATTGAGAAATTAGAAGGGTATGAACGGAACCTACAGAGATATACAAAATAATACTTTAAAAAGAAAATACAAGTTGGATAGTACAATTTAACACTATTTATAATACAAAAAACAAATGGACAGCGATAACGAACAAAAACAATTTGAAAAGAGGGGAAATATTTCTACATGGCACATAATTAACTGGTGGTATTTTTCCTGAAGGTATTATTAAAACCAAGAGATTAGCAAGGTTCAAAAAAGGATTTAGACATTTATACACATAATGAGAATATCTACAGCTACCTTGGAAGGGATTAAAGAAAACAACATGTGAGATATAAATCTTGATGCTTCTGTGAATAAGTCAACTTCTTTCTGGTCGGCATTAGAAAACAATCTTTCTCAATTGGCAAACTGCTCCAGAACTTCTATTACTGCACTACAACAACCAGTTATGCTGCTTCCTCCTCTTATCCTTGAAGCTGCTGGTGCTGGGCACTCAGTCAGAATGCCAGAACAGACAGGCTTGCTTTGACCATTTCTACATTTAAAGCCTTTAAAAAAAAAAAAACCGCATTTTTATACAATCCAATTAAGTGTGGTGATAGTGAGTTCACAAAGTCTGAAAAAGAGAATAGAGCTTCTTATCTCAAAATTTCCTTTAACTGTAAGGTTTAAGACACCGTAAGATGAAAGCTTTTACAGAAAATTGTGTACATCTTTCTCTAAAGGCTATTTGGCTTTTCCCACTACCTCTTAGCCTCTGGGCCAAACTCCTCAGCAAAAGCCAGTCCTACTGTAAAACATACCCACATTATCCTCATGTGCTGTGGCTGTTCCTGTCAAGCAAGCAATATGATATCCCTAAATTCTGCTATCCTATAGCCTACTACTCACTAAAATGTGACACCAGTCCTCATGATGCATTAAGGGAATAGACTTTTGATAGCACCACTCAGATGTACCATACTTTTTCAGAAGGCCATTCTTTACCAGGCTTCCAAGCAGCCAGCCCTTCTTCCTTCCTTACAATACACTAATGCTATTTCTACAACATTATCTTCCCACCCTTCCCAACTCTTAATAAATACAAATTCCTCCAACCTGACCCTTCTTCTCAACAGATAATGCAATGTGTGGAAAAAGCTTCAATGACAAACAAGATTCTGAAAGAGTAACCTGAGAACAGGACACTTTGATACTCCATTCTATCACTTATGCTTAGACTGGAAAAATGCTTAGAGTCAACCTCAGCATGCCACCCTCACATGAAAAAAACTATCCATGCAACAGGACAGTCCACTGAAACATCCTGTAACCTCAAGGCTTACTTACATTTAAAAAAAAAATCTCCAGACTATGAGGAAGCATCATAACGTAAAAACAAGTTGCAGGCTCTGATTGAGGGACTATTTCTGAAATTTAGCCTATGACTATTTAACACAAGATAGATAGTGAAGGGCCTTGAGGGGGAGTTGTGTGAGGAGTGGCTGAGGTTACTCGATCTGTTCAGCCTGGAGAAGAGAAGATTCATGGGCGATCTCCTTACAATCTACAAGTTCCTCATGAGGGGAAGAGAAAGGGCTCTCTTCTCTGTGGTGATCAGTGACAGAACCCAAGGGAATGGTATGAACTTGTGTCACAGGAGGTTTAGGTTGGATATTAGAAAAAGGTTGTTCCCCCAGAGGGTGGCTGGGTGCTGGAACAGGCTCCCCAGGGAAGTGTTCACAGCAGCGGGCCTGACAGAGTTCAAGCATTTGGATGATACTCTTGGGCATATAGTGTGACTCCTGCAGACGGTCCTGTGCAGGGTCAAAAACTGGACTCGATGATCCTTGTGGGTCTCTTCCAACTCAGCACATTCTGTGACTCTGTGATGTCTTTTCAACATCTTCAGGTATGGTGACTCAGCTACTTCTCTGGGCAGCATGTTCCAATGCTTGACAATCCTTTCAGTGAAGAAATTTGTCCTAATAACACTAAGCTGTACAGTCTGGTGCAATTTGAGTTTATTTCCTCTTGTCCTATCACACAAGAGCCTCATTTCAGGTAGTGGTAGGGAATGATAACATCTCTCCTGAACCTCCTTTTCTCCAGGCCAAACATCCCCAGTTCAGCTGCTCCTCAGAAGACTTGGGCTCCAGCACCTTCAACGGCTTCCTTACTCATTTAATTTGATGAAGATTAAACAGGTCTACAATAATCACAGTGAGAACTTCTGGGCACTCAGGGAGTTTTACAAGAACTAGTGTACCTATCAGAGTAGATGAGGGACTGAGAAACATGTTTTCTGAATTAAATTACTAGCTCCCAATTATTTTAAGATATATATGAACAGACATACTCTGCCAATGACAGAGTAGGGACTGCACTCCCAGAGGTCATGACAGACCCCAAGTGAAAAGAAACCATCCTTTGTCTGTTACCTTTGCAGAAAAGTTAGTGTTCAAATGTAACTGAATTTGAATGCTGATATAAACACACATAATATCCACTTGGGTCCTCTCTGAACACATGTATTTATATTTTCACCATATGCCAAAGACATCTAATTTGAAGGAGGAAAGGAAAAAAATAACTATTTGTTTCTTTTATAAGAATCTCGCATGCATACAAAATTGAAATGTTTTATTTTTATAGATCATGCTGTAAATTAATGTAAATAATTTAACATGCAGATTATTCTCTGTGCTGAAAATGACTGGCATTTTTCAAGAGTATAAAGAGAACTGCTTAAGTAGGGATATCAGCAAATTATATAAAGGCAAAAAAGACCTTGCAACTGCCTGTAAAATATTTCAGACTCCACAGATTGTTGCACATTAGAAATTGTACAGTATGTCAGAGGTTAACACACAGTGTGCAGCACACATGTTTTGAAGATCTGTTATTTGCACTTTAAACAAAAAAGATTGCTTTATTTTTTAAAGAACCTAAGTGATGGAATGTGCATATGACCATATTGCCTGTATTTCATTTGCACTTGGCTCAAGCTATTGTACCATCAGGTATCAGAAGGGGGTTTTCCTCTGCAGAAAGTCACCACTGTAAGAACAAAAGAACCATCCTCCCCAACTGCTCAAAGTCAGAAACTAGAGACCACTCTTGCCAAATAAGTCTGTGGACACAGTTTTGTGGAAATGCACTAATCATTCATTAGCTGGTGTCAGCTAGATACAACCAATCACTAGTGCAAACCACTATCTCAAAGAATGCCAGGGGTTTTGAAGTAAAATTAGAGTTTATTTTGCACCTTTAATTAAAGAATCTAATCCTTCTTGCATCCTTCTTTATCTCACATATAATTTACTTCAAAAATGCAAATGAAACTCAAAAATCACAATACTTCCTGTTAGATTAACAGCTGATCAGGCAAGAAGTATTTTTTCTGTTTGGTAAGTCTTGAACAACCATACATGACTTTCAGTAACATGCTATGGATTAATCTATATTTTACTGTGAGCATAAAAGACATTTCCCTATATCAGCAGTTAGTAGATTCCATTAAGTCAAGACTGTAAAATATACATAACATATACGGGTACAGTATAAGGGCTACACTGATGGGCTGCTGTAGCAGATGTCTTTTTTATTTCTCTGTAATAACATAGCTCTGTTACAGCTAAAATTAGTAATTAAAATGTAGCACACTTCTCAGAAATCTTACCTACCAACCACTACAGTTCAGACAGCCGGGGATGCTGGATGCTCCAAGTCCCCAGCTGAATCCAGATTCA
Source organism: Neodrepanis coruscans (assembly GCA_013400695.1). NCBI lineage: Eukaryota > Metazoa > Chordata > Aves > Passeriformes > Philepittidae > Neodrepanis > Neodrepanis coruscans. The sequence goes on from VYZS01023538.1 coordinate 32,679, forward strand.
ACGTTTACAGCAAGCTGCTGTATTTATAATTGATGACAATACTAATTACAGACATACAGGCACACATACTATCTTCATCTCCCTTTCAGATGTTAAGTGTGAATATATAGCCACAAGTTGTTGTGTGAGTATATCCTTAACACATTCTTTTTAATGCAGAGGGCATACAATTCTCATTAACAATAATTGGAGTTAGAAGCAGAAATTCCAGGAAGGATGTGTTGTGTCATTAGATATTAACTAGAAATACTGTAAAATATTCTGTTTATGCATTGTTAGAATTCTGGAGTCCTATTTTTTTTT
>VYZS01023538.1:33448-50161 GCA_013400695.1 Neodrepanis coruscans
TTTTTTTTTTTTTTTTTTTTTTTCAAATTAAGACCTCCATGAATAAGTCATTTAGAGCTAAATGAAAGTTCCCACAGTTCTGGAAATCATGCGTGCACTTGCAAGTTCCCCCAAGGATACAGCCTTCACACTAAGCTGTACAGTTATAAGAAAAGAACTCTACATTACTTGCTTGCCTTACTGCACAGGCAGTCAACCTCCACCACAGTTAATGGATCTAGTAATTCTAGGCATGTCCATGTCCTCTCAAAATTCCCACCTTGACTGGGCTCATGAAATGTTGGTGGAGCTCTACCTCATGATAAGTAAAGCCTGATTGTGTCGATACTTTTTGATTACACACAGGACCACAGCATTGCCTCTCCATGCAAGGGAACATGGACAAGCAGGTATAGGTTTTCTTTAGGTTTTGTAACAAAGGAATTAAAAAACCTGAAATTTTCTCTCAGGCAACAATCCCTTCCAGGAGTCACCCATAAGTGGTTTACAGCTCTATCAGAAAACTACTTCTTCCCAGAGACCAATCTTTTTCAGTCTCAGAGACTGTTTCATTTTACTGGATATGTCAGGATAAGATCTGCATTAGTGGATTATGCCTGTCTCCTAAAGTCAATAAAATCATTTCCAAGGACTATGAGGAAATAAGGTTATGCTCATTCCAAGCATATTTCAGTCCTTAAGGTACCCTAAATATAAAAAATAAGAGGGAGGAAAACTCACAGAGATTTGACCATTTTTAGTAATATTCACAACCAACTTCTTTAACTCTTCCGCTTCAATAATAATTGCCTGAAGCTCACAATTAGGAAAGGTGATCCTTCTAGCTTCCACTCCCAACTAAACAAAAATGCCACATGGCCATCTGCTTAAAAAAAAAAAGAAAAATAGAACTGCCTTCTTAAATTGATTTTTGTTGAGAACTGGTTGTTTAGCAAAAATAAAATCCCAAGGTGTGCTTCGGTAATTGATTCCCAGAGTAAATCTACACAAGGATACAAAGTTAGTTCAAAATAAACAAAGGTATAATTAAGAGTTAAGACAAAGCACTTGTATCAATTCTCATTCACTGCTAAAACAATGGTTCTTTCCATGCAGTAGTTGTTACTTCAGATAATGAACACCTTGTAAAAATTCCAAAGAAACCTTCTTCTGAAGGATGAAAAGCATTCTAAAGAAAACAAGATAACTTGCAGAGTCTCTTAATGAAAGTATTGAAATTTTGCAAGTGATCAAAAAAGAATTTCAATAAATCTCCAAACCAAACATGCTAGAAAGCAGTATCCTCTTGTTGCCATTTCACTGCTTGATTGGTCAAAACTGACAGTGTGATTTACCATCTTCGCATCATCTCTTAGGGTTAAACCTTTCCAAAATGTTGCAGGACTGAAAAGGACACTGCTCTAACCCTTCTCCTTCTTCCATTAACTCACTGATAATTCAGTAAAACTGGCCCGGTCTTTTCCAAAACTGCAACTATGCACCACAGCATTACACCAAATTGCTTGAAAATATGACAGAACCAAACATCTATAAAAACGCTAAATTCTTAATAGTAATATCCTACAGGAAATTAGATTAAAAAACCTATATTTATGTGTATGGTAAAAAAAAAACAATCAACCAACAAATCAAAACCACGTAATTCCAAAATAGATACATGTATACACACAAAAGAACAACGGATTCTGGGACCTTAGTGCTCTTCACAACACCAATAGATCTCTCACTAGACCTGACATTACATTTTGGTACTTAGATTTTACTACAACCGAACAGTCTTGCTGCATTTAACAAAGGATACATGTTTTTAGGACACAACTGTCACATCTCCAGTAGCAGCTCAGTTCAACCCCACAGACTATCTATTGATTTAGCAGTGCTTCTACACTGACTAGCAATACTTCTACATTCTTTCAGCCTCTCGTGACTTCAGTTTATATGGCAAGTTTATAGGGCCTACAGAAGCTAACTTTGCTTGGCAAACCCTGGAAAGATCAGTATGTGCTGTAAGAAGAGCACTGAATGTTATATCTGCTGTTGTGTTTATTTTGACAAGTTTTATATAGAGGATCAACAGCTCACATACGCTGCCATCAAGGCATCAAATGAGGAGTGGAGTTATGTGTCTTTCTAGAGCTTCCTCTACAATTCTATGGAAATGAGTATAGTGAATTTCTCAGCTCAAAGGCAACAATAGTTCTTATCTGATGCAGAAAAGTGAAGTGGAGCTGGTCAGGATCTATAGTTTGCTTGCTTTGTCTACGTTACAAGGACTTCCTCTAGAACAGAACTGACTACTGGCTTCTTTAGACAAAGCAGTCCAGCTTTTCTTGTCTCTTCTGACCGACATTTAAAATAGCATCTCCTCACATGTACTAGGGAGTGCTTAGGACAACACTTGATTTTTCCATGCAGGAGGAAAAGGAAAATGACACATATTAATTTTCATCCACGACGCAAAAAATAAGTACAGAATCGTCTCTCCTATACGTCTCCATCACAGTTTTAACAAATACAGCTTCTCATCCATACAAGCGCTACAGTGATAACTCTTTTGTAACTTGTTCCACAGTTTTGTAGCTGACTACACTTGAATGAAGACAAAAGATCTTTTATTTTAGGAGGTCCTAATACTTATTCTCCACTCAAATTGGTAGTGCTCTAAGCCAATATAAAAGTTATATGGTGTCTTCTGAAAGAACATTCACAATGTCACCAATAATGTTTATAGATACAGGGATGGAAACAGAATATACAAAAAACAAATGTAGGATATATACCCTATAATGTTGCACAAACAACTCGCCTCAGCTTATGAGAGAGCTCTTTGTAACACTTCACCATCCAAGCATTTTAACAAGGCTTTATGCAGGAATTCATTCACACAAGCAAACTAGATTAATGAACAGATGCAAACTTGTATACCTATAAATTAATTATATCACTTGAAATTGCAGGAAATTATGTAAAAGGTTATGTCATTAATCTCTATTATTTACATACTGAAAGTTTAAATTGTGGCATTTTTTACATTCTCATACTCAAATCTGCACTCTTTATTGTGGTACTGTGTTTTTTTGCTACAGTACAATGCATAAGCCAAAAGATATTTTACAATAATAAGCTGAGAGTCTCCGAGAACTATGATCAACTCTGTATTTTTTCCTGCATAAAACAGCCACAATAAAAAGTGCAGTAATGCATACATATAGTGTCACACTGATGTTCTCAGCACCATAAAGTAGTTGACAAACAGAAGTAGTGTAATACTGAATCTCAAATTGTATTAGAAAAGTCATATGATTTTTTAAATCCATAATACTTTTGCTTTGTAAGACTAAGACTTTTTTTAAAAATAGAGTCTTATGATGCTCTGTGCACAACAACTAACAGACAAAGAATTTGCTTGTAGGATCTAGAAAATAACCTAATCATGGCAGCTCTCTGGTGCCCACCTGCTTAGCCAAACTTAGGTACACACAGGTGAAAAACTTCTTCACAGAAAGAGTAATTGGCCATTGAAATGGGCTGCCCAGGGAGGTGGTGGACTCACCATCCCTGGAAGCATTTAAAAAAAGACTGGATATGGCACTTAGTGCCATGATCTAGTTGACATGGTGGAGTTGCGTCATAGGTTGGACTTAATGATCTAAAGGGTCTTTTCCAACTTAGTTAATTCTGTGATTCTGTAACTTACATTTTACTCTTTGTTATCTACAATAAACAGCAGTGCAACCAAGGCTGTCTTACTCTGCAGCCCAAGGAAACTGAAAAAACATCAGATAGTCGTTATTTTGTATAAATAATTGATAATATTCACCATTTTACCACCTCAAACACTCACTTCTATTTATTCACACTTACTATAACTACTTCTAAATTCTCCTACATCTCTAATGCAGTTATTATCATAATAATTCTCAGGAGTTAGTCCTAAATATTCTCTCTATGAAGCAACATTAGATATTTATTAGTTTTTCTTGTCTGTGTATTTTGGTCTCCTGAGGAGATTCAGCACTTCATTGTCTCTGGTTCTTAATAATATCCATTTACTGGTTGACATTCCTGTGTGTTTCTAATCCAAAGCACAGACTTCTACCACATGGCTGCATATGAGTTGTTTTGCACTCACTTCAGCGATTTAATCCTCAGATCCACAATCTCAGAAGATTGTGTATCTGATGAAGATATTGATGAAGAACAGCATACTCCAGATCCGAACTAAGCTGTAGCTTTCCTAAGTCTCAGAGGTGCCAGGAAACCATAGTATTCCAAATTGCAAGTGAGGTTAACAAGTGGGTGTGTGAGGCAAGGAGGACAGAGGGGGTGCACAACAATACGACCAAAACAACCCCAAACCCAACAAGCAATAAAAAAGCGAGACATGCTTGTTTAGCCCTGATTATTTATCCCCATAGCAGCACTTAATCATTAGAGAGACTGACTCCACCAGTAGTTAGATGGGTTTTCTTTTTCCATCCCTTGCTCCCCAAAGAATGTCTTTTTCTGATTCAAAGCAAATGAGTTCAAACTTTTTTTGTGTGTGTTAGTATTTTAAACTTTTTTAAGCATTCCCTATTAAAAGCTATTTAAAAGCCTAGTTTTGCATATTTAGTTCTAAATGGAGAAAACACACACAAAAAACAAAGAACAGATAAAGGAAACCAAACTCCCATTTCCTACAGGCGATTTTTGACTTTTACAATTGTCAAACTTTAATCCCAATTCCTGAAAAGAAAATTTTATGAAACTTTCTTTTTTTCCAAAAGGAAATACTTCCCATTGGATATCCTCATCTGCTCTTTGAGGAAAGAAATAAAAAACAAGGCTTTTCAGAATGCCTGTTGTTGGCCATTTTTAAATTTATATCAGCAAATCACTTTAAAACCATCTCATTGCATGACTGCTCATCCCAGATTCAGCTGAGTTACACATCAGCTCCTGTCAGACAGTCTGTTCTTCTATCTTAATCAGAATGTTGAGATACCAGAATCTTAGAGGAAATCTTTTTGTTTCAACATTGTACTTGCATTTAAGAGAAGTTAATTAGTTTACAATGTTATGCAAAGGCACAAATCCCTTGGGTTTGGGTATGTCTAGAAAGCTATATTGAATGTTTGTACAATGCTATGAAAATCTGCTTTCTTGTGAACTCTCCTTCTTATTCAGACCCTAAGATGTGTTGAAAACTTTGTTCTTACCACAAACTTCCTACAGACAGTAAGCCTTCTTATCCCCCTAAGACATGACAAGTGTTTGCAGATTTTACTGAGGGCTGGGCAACGTCACCAAGACAGAGCCTAGAGCAGCAAGTTTCTGCACTGGAGCATCCCACAGAAACGACTGCAAATTAGACAGAGGCTATTCCATTCTGCTTCCCCATTGTTGGAGACAGAAAGTAATTAGCTGTTGGCCTATACCAGCAGCAAATCATTAACCCCTCCTGCCCCTAAACATTAGCTTAGCCGTGCTGGCCATTGAATTGCAAAGGATGGAAATATATCTCTGTGCTTTCTCTATTTCATCTGCTCCAGAGAATCCGCATTCATGAGCTGTCCATGGCTCCTCGATATACAGTCTGGGAAATCTTCAGAGGGCTGAGCAGTATTTGGGTTTGCTCAGGACTGTTATGCAAATCAGGTTTACAAAAGCTTCCCAGAGCTCTAGAAAGGGGAAAGTTGCCTGCACACACGCTGCTGTTCTGGAACAAGTCATCAGATACAAAGAAGGGTACAAAGCCAGAACTGGATCTAGAGCCGGGGTTTCTCACCATCTTGGGTTATCTTCATGGGGCATCATTCAGCTAGATCAGGCTTTGTTAAATACTGGTTTGGATTCAGTCAATACCTATCATTCAATCTGACTACATGAATCCATTCCAAAAGCCTAACTTTGAGTAGTATTTCATTAAAGTAAGTATTTCTTTAAATGCTCTTATTGCATGTATTTGAAACATATGTTGTAGATGCAATTTTTCTTCACAGATACCAGCCTAGCAGCAAAGTAGGCCAAGCACATCCATCTAACTCAGTGGGCCAGACATAAAAATGTAGGTCTTTTACAAACACTTGTAAGAAATTATGTCCTATCATTTGAAAGATGGAATCATTGCATTGGCATTACACAGCCTGTGCATTAGATCAGACAGCAAATGAGATATTGATAGAACTATTTTGAACAGTCAATAAGCTTTCTAATGATTGATAGCTTTGAGCTAACTCTGGCAATATCAATGTCTGCACTGGGAAACTAGGGATTGAAACTGCAATGCAATATTCTCTTTGTGGAATTCATAAGCTTAAGTCAAATGTGGGCAGTGGCTCCAGTTGAGGGATTTGCACAGGGCTCTTTCTTCATAGCAGAAGGAAAGAACGACAGCAAATTTTACTTCTTTTAATCTTTCTATCTAAATCCAACCAGTATCCAAACAGTATCTCATAAGATAAGGGAGATGAAAACCATGGGAGAAGCCTAGTTAAATCACTGTGTACAAGAATAAAATGAGAAAACAGAACTGCTCCATGAACATTGTGCTTAAAACACTCTGGAGGTTAGTTGCACAGATTTCACAGGAAGTCCAAACAACGTTACTGAACACTCCAAATAAAGAATCAAAATTTTCTGCTAAAAATTTTCATATAGTATAATCAAAAAGTAGCCACTGAGGAAAAAAAGAGCAGAGGAGAAAACCTACAGCCAAGAATTTTAAAAGTGATTTAAAAAATTATTAATGCAGAATTAAAATACTTATATTTTCAAAGGTCATGTGCTTTGTGCTCATGCAGCATAAGGTTCTTTCATCTCACAGAGAATCCAATGAAGAACCACTATCAAAAATATTCCTCATAAAAAAATTCTTTGTCAAAAGAATGTAGAAGGAATTTTAATTCCCTAACCTCCATCCATTAATGATTGAAATTAATGACAGCATATTTATCTTAATTTAAATTTCCAAGCTCTCAAGCTGATAGTAATGCTCTGAGAAGGCTATAAATCCTGTTTGAATTACAAGTATTCCTGAACAGTACTTTTTACTTGGTTATAATCCGAGTTCCCCTTCAATTTCATCCAAAACTGGAGAAGGGAAGAAAGTGAAAGAAGTAGGCAGTAGTCTTTCCTCATCATTTATAAACAATTACTCCCCCTTGAAATCTTCCAGAATTTGATGCTACTGTTCACGGGCTACTGGCTCACACTTGCAAGAGGTTTGCAATCCAGCTATTAGTACAATAAAATACAAAAGGTATTAAGATTCTCTACAGTGAAGAGAAGGTCCTCAAGGATTACTTGATTAAATTAACTGTCAGCAGTTTAAAACCTGAGCTGTATCATACTACAAGTCCCAGCATTACTCCAATTGCCTCTAAGAGCAGTGATGATTCAGTACTCTCTGGCATATCCTCCTTCCGTCCTCTGCACCTGACACAGATGCATCCTTGCTCCTTCCTGTATAACACAGAGCATAAAGCACAGTGCCTGCATAGTTAGGGATTCGCTTTGGAAAACTGACTGTAAACAGAGGTAGATCTTCTTTCACTTACTTGGTATTACACCAGTGTGAGTCTACAACCATTCATAATGCTGGTTTATGATGATGTGTGGGACCAGGATCCACACCTAAAACAAATACAATTCAGCACCTGAAGATTATTGTCATTATGTACTTAACTAATGCAAAAAATTTCCTTCACCACTAGTATTCTGCCTCAAGGAAGAAGTATCCTTCCTCTCTCCTGCAGCACTTACATCAAGTTTTTGCATCCCTCTCACTTTTACCCAAGTCTCTCCTCCCTTTGCCTTTTAGAAACACTATGCCTGAACTACGGTGGTTGAATAATCATCTCTACTGCAACCTTTTATGATATCTCAAAAAAAGTGCTCATTTTTAGTTTAGACTTTTTATACACATAGAGAAAGGTTTGACAATTTAGTTCATTAAAACAGTAGAGTTGCAATGTGATTCAAATGCAGAGAGGTGAAGGGCAGAGTACATACAGCTGTGAAATTACAGGTAGATAAGTAATTTAAGAGAAATAGTGGAGAAAAAAATGCACACTGTGGTCTTTGTTTATGTTTATTATACTCATTCCTTCATTTAACACAAACTTAATAAATAAGCAGGCACTTCAGTTTATTAAAGAATGACATCCTAAGCAAGGAGATAAAAATCACATATATTCTTCAAACTCTTTTCTCACACCTGAACACCACAATAGTAACAACTAGGGACAGTTAGAAATGGATTCTATGAATAAAGAAAAAGATTGGCACACTGGAAAACAGAGATATCTACCCAAATGTGCCTCATTTTCCAAACTGAGTTTTGGAAACAATTTTGGCTAAATCTTTGTTTTGCCTAAATGTACAAATCATTTAAGGTGTTCATACCCTGTGAATTGTACTTACTAATAATATAAAAACCTGGCTTTTTACATCCACTGACAAGCAGTCCTTCCATACTAGTCTTGAATTTTAACTAAAAGAGATAGCATGAAAATGAACAATTAGAAAGGCCAGAAAAAAAAGATGCAATCTAGGATCACTTAGGCTTAAAATGACTTGTGTATTTAGAGTGTATGCCACCTAGTGGGAGCAAAACTTGGATTAAAGTGTTAAAAAAATAAAAAATGTTAAAAATTTAGCCTGGCATACTGCAAGCTGGAGGGAAATTAACATTTGGAGTCAGGACTGAAGCACAGTGTTTACATACCCAAGACCTTCAAAGGAAAGGGTTTCTGATTGTCCATTATCTCCTCCTTATTGCAAAACGTGAGTAAAGGTTAGTGAAGGCTTATGAATAAAATGCTACTGTTTGATATTGCTGAGCAATGTGTCTACATAGGAAACACAGTCCTTGTAGATAGACCTCACTATCTCAGCTGTAGGTCCAATTCCAGCACTGCAGCTCAGTACAACCTATGTCACTTTTTTTTTTTTTTTTACTTGAACTTTGGGAAGAATTAACCAAGTGCAACAGTTTGGCTAAACTGCAGCCACTACAAAAGGAATGGCATGTCCATTCTTAAGAAGCAGGTCTTGCAAATAGGTGAGCACGAATGGAGGTGCACATCTGCTCTCAGACATTTCATAATGATCGTTTCAGCTCCACTTGGTATGGTAAATACAGAGTGAGAAGAGCGATTTTCTTCCTTTAATGTTTTTCAGCATAATACAGAGAAATAAACAAGTCTGCTCAGTTTCACAACAGAACACGTAGTTAAAAGGCAAAGTATTTATATTCCACAATGTAAATATCACAAAACAGATCTGTGAAACTAAGTAAAGATTCAAGTATGTCAAAGACCAGATGAATTCAAAGATGACAGGCAAGAAATTCGGACAGTTACCAAATACTCAGAGCTACTTCTAGCCTAGCAAGTATCTTGAAAATGCCAACGAGGCTGAGAGTATATGAAGTATCCTTCCCTGAGTCTTACTCTTACAGAAATTCAATAGTTGAGGAGTAGATGGATCTTTGATGTGACTCAGCTCAGAAATTCTTGGGCAAAATAGCTTGTGTATTTATGCCTTAGCTATTAAAGAATAATTCAGAAATACTGACGTTTTGCTCAGTAGAGTTCAAAGGCATAATGGTCTAAAAAATGGAGTAAACATATTGCAATATATTTAAAATTAATGATACAAAGCAATGCACTGTAATCTAATTACCTGACCTTCAAAAAAACTAACATTCTGGATATGGAGGAAGTGCCACCACATAATCTTACCTTCAAATCTAACCAGCCTGTATAATAATACACACACAGGCACAGTAAGTAGCATTGCATGTGACGGTCAGCACAAGAGCCTGGAGGTCTTCACCCTTAAAATCTTCACATCGAGTGCCACCTCCCTCAGCTCTCCCCACACGAGGCAACCGAGCACTGCCCCCTGTGGTGGAGCATGGGGAGCAATTCAGGCTGATCCAGTTCCCGGGGGCGGCTCTCACGAGTCACAGGCAGCAGAACAAGCCCGTGCAGAAATTCCCTAAAGGATTGTCTATGCTAAAAGAGCCCTAACCCTCTCTGGTTCCGTGGCAGAGGCTGCGGGAGGAGGAATGGGGCGGATACCCCGGCAGAGTTTCCCCGGCGTTGCAAAGAAAGCCCCTCACCCACGGCCGCCTCCTCCCCGCAGGGCAAAGCCCGGGCACACCTCCACCCCCCGATGCCACCTGCGCTCCCAGCCGTTCCCACCCCTCTGCCGCAAGCCCTGCTCAACTCCAAAGGACTCCTACGTCGGGTTTTGCTAGGAAGCAGTTGCTGGAATACAGGGGAAAGTTCTCAAGCACTCGCCTTGAGCGCAGTCAGGAAGGACACAGGTGAACACTATTTCTTCCCCCTTCTCTCCTGCCCTCCCAGGCACACAGGGTGCGTGGCCAGCTCGCCCTCGGTCAGGCAATCCACAAACCCCTTTCCCGAGGCCGTCCCGGGGGAAACTGGCGGCTCCCGGCTGAGGCCTCGCGTCCCAAGAGGCGCAGCCTCGGGGATACCCCGGAGGGGGGATCCCCATTCCGGGAACCTGGACTCGGGCAGCGCCTCCTGCTGCCCCCCGCCCCGGCCCGAGTGCTGTCTCGGGACGGGGAGCGCTGGGAAGCGCAGGTCTGGCCACCCAAAGGATTCAGAGGTTCATCAGGCTCTTGGGAAGGGGTAGTGCCGGTTTGGTCCCCTTTGTGCTCCCGTCAGCATTGAACGCTCTGTTTTTCACAGTTCCTTGGAAGTATTGCCAGCCTTACCGTCTTACTCTGCCTTTCGCCTCTTTTGTTCCACAAGTAGAAGGGTGCTTTAAAAGAATCTCTGTCCCTTTTAATTAAATCAAGGCTATTGGTGCTGTGATTTGTCTCGCTCTTCTCTAAGAGAAAACTTCAAAATGACTTCTATCTGGGTTTTGAGTGCTGGAGAGGATGGCGGAGAGGATGGCAAAGAGGAGGGAGAAGGCCTTACGCTACTTGAGAGTAACTCTACTTTCAAAAAAAATTTTTTTGTACAATCATATCTGAGATGTCTTTGTAGCTGACATCACACATTTCCCCTATATGCGTTGTTTCAGTTTTTGCCCTGTGCAACCTGAGATATTCTTCATGTAAGATTTGAAGTGCTGGAGAGAGTAGATGCATTTTTCTATTCATTCTGATAGATCTTCTTTTTACATGAAGTGTCACACAAATATGAAAGCATTTCACAGTGCATTTCAGTCCTATCAATTCCTTTGGTCACAGTTTTTTGTTCAACTCTATTCTTCTGCATCAGGGATAAGAGTCAGTAAACTAAAGCAAGACAGTGTTCTTTATTTTGGGGCAAGTAAAGAAAAGTAAATGGACATGTTTATTCAGGATGTGTGCAGGTAGTACAAGGCATCCTTATCTCTTGCCAGCTCCTTATGGGAAGAAAACAGACTTGCACGAGGAAAGCTCGAAGGTAGATAGTAACTCTGTGTTTAGGAGATGTGATTGTCAGTAGTACTGAATGTTTGTCAGATTATATGTTGATAATTAAACTGCTGAACCAAGTAGTAATATATGAATATAGCACATTTTAGACCCTCACATTTTAAAATATGATGTGTAGAGATGGAAAATAAGGGGAAATGCAGGAGAAATAAGAAAAACACCTGTAACTTGTAATAAAAAACAAGGCTGTTTTTATTAATATGTTGAGTTTACCAGAGTGTTTTAAAGGAGGCATCAAAACATTCTGCAAATACTGTTAGAGAACACACTTCCAAATAATTACATATTTTACAAAGGAACATTTGTGGAAAGAAATAGGCTTTCTGAGATTGTGCTTAGCCAGTAAGGCAGTCTAATGAGAAATTGGGACCAAACATGCTTCTTTCACACACATGGTCCCATCTCATCCTCTGGGCTGGCTCTGATGGTTGTCTGACCCCACAACGAGCTGGTTTTGGGAACTCCTGTTGTGTGAGTTTCCAATGGGATTCCCTGAACTGGTTACTGCTCAGTCAGAGAGGTGCTGAAAGAAAGGAGGGTGGAGAGAAGCAGAACTACCCATTTGTACAACAGGTTGTTTGGCTGGCATTTTAAAAAATGAAACCTTCATACAACAGTAGAAACGATTGTTCCAAAGAGCCAGAGACTTACCTGGTACAAATTGTTAAAAAAACATGGAAACTCATTTTTGTTTACATCTGTGGTTTTGATCCACATGGTTTGAAATCTACTGTGTTTCAGTTATAGTTGATCTACTTCCAAGGCAGTACATGGAAAAGTAAACTGTGAAAGCATCACTAAAAAAAACATACTGAAGGATGTGAAGTCAGTTTAGGGTAGCTATGCAAACAAAATCAGTTATGGATGTTCATGATCTCCCTGCAGGGAAGGAATTAACTAAAAATTATGTTGTTGTCTTGCATTTTTTGCTAAACTAGTCTATAAAGCAGAATTAAATTTCGGAAGTAAAACCCTACTAGTGTTTCATAGATCCTCCCATTCTTTTCCAGCCTCCAAGGTAACTTAATGTAACTCAATATAACTTAAACTTCAGGCTTACTAAATTGTCAAAACTTGGTAACTCTGCTTTGCCATATTTTCGCTTTAAGTTATTGAAGTGTTTCTAAAATGTATTTCTTTCATCTAGCCTTCTATGACCTGTTGCTCATCCATCTTCTTTTGCTCAACATTATTTTCCAAAGAAAAGTAGTACTAGGATACCTAGTCCCAGTATACTATCAGGAATAAATTTCTCCACAGTGGCTACTTTGGATCTCTGGTGTTTTATGACAACACATAAAAAAGTGTATGAGGGAAGTTTGGTCTGAGTCCACTTAAATTGTGAGAAAAATAATGGCCCATAAAGTGTGTAGAAATGAGTAACAAATCTGCTTTCAGTCCTTCTGATGTCTTAACAATATTTTTTATTTTCTTTTCATGGATAAGTTGTTTTCAGATCTAGAGATAAACTGAAGATGTAAAACTGATACAAAATTTGTGTCGGTATTAAATTCTCAAAATGTTCTTTTAGACACTTAAGGCATTATCCTTTTCCTACTGAATACTACAGTAAGTGTCACAAAGGGGTTAATAGAGTCACGATGAAATTTAAGAGTAAAAAAGCAAGTAGGCTTAAAGTAGGTAATGCATAGAACTCTTGGGGTGATCTGCAATATTAAACAAAAGGAAATATTTTGTAATTGCCAACAAATTGATTTTACTTTAAGTTTTCTCTCACTTTATTAGCTTCATCCTTAAGATAAAGACTGGTTATCCTCTTATTCTCCAGTGGCTACATCAAAAAAGAAGAGGTGTGGTACCTCTTTAGAATATTTAATGCTGTTAATGAGCGAATTTCATCTCTGCTTTACTGTGCCACACATTATCAAAGCCTCATAGAGGGAAATTTGCATCAATGATGCCAAGGAAGCACTAGATACCCTCAGCTCCCCATAAATTCAATAAAAGCAGTAAGAGCTCCCCAGAGCACACAGCAACTTAAAGGTGTGAGGCCTCAGGCCCTGCTGTCACTTACACCTGGAGAATAGCAGAGAAAACACACATACTCGCAAAATTAAAGGTACTTCATGTCTTTTGTTTTAAAGCATGTTCCCCTTCAAAAATGCAGTTCTTTCATGCTGTGCCTTTACCAATAATGGTGAGTGTATAATGATGCTATTCATACAGGCCCACTAACAGCTAGATCAATGATACTTGTCACATGAATGGTTTCCTGGGCTGCTCCTTAGAGTTCATTTTGATGGTATTACTTGAAAAAACACATTTAGCTTTTGGGTTCCTTGTATTGATTTTTGTTTTTCTAAATGTAATGCTTGTTTCACCCTAATATGTAAGTGTTTCTTTAAAGTGGATCTATAATGAAGTAGTTTGGACCGTGTGTCTTACCTGTCTCTGCACACTATTAGTATTGGACTCCCAAGGGCAGTTTGTGCAGTGAACCACGATAATGAGGTTGATGGTTCATAAAAGGGCTGATGTGACAAATTACTGACCTGTTTTGGAGATTAAGTAACTGTACCTTTGCCAAGGTACAAACTGCATATCAGCTTTTTATTCAGCATAATTCTTGCAGTTGGAAGTATGGTGGATGCCCCGTTGAGTGTTCCATGCACCAAGTTGATCAAGAAAACATTTGCAAAATATAACCACTTATGTGATTAGTTATGCTCCTACCAAGACAAAACACATTATCCTGTGATTCAGAATGTGCGGTGGGTTAAATTTTATACAGCTTCTTGCAAGGTCTTTAGTTCTTCCACTATTCTACATCTGCTGTTTTAGTTGAAAGAGTATTGCAAGGCACACATTATAAAGTATACTTTCCCATAATACAGATTTAACCCTTTTGCACTATTAAAATATCTGAGATCTTTGGTTAAGGTGCAGCAGTATCAGTTGGTTCTCTACCTATAATCAGGTCTTCTCAGGGACATTCTCTTTCATGAGACACTATAGTTTCTGTCAGTAAGTGGGACGTATATTCTTTTCTCTGATCTTGCTTTTGGTGGTAATATAACATAATTCTTGATTCTATTTAGTATCTCAAATGTTACAAATGTCAAATGTTACAGATTGCTAGTAAAAATTAATTGTCTTTGTTATCTGCAGGACATCTGTGAAGATGGGTTTTAATATTGTGTCATCAACTTGTTTGTGAAGGTAGCCAACAGAAACAATATCCACTCTGTATTTATTTTATTGCTACTTCTGCTGGTAATTTTTCAACCTTCTCATTTTTGCCTGCCAGACTTAGGGCGGGTGCATTTTTACGGCTGCATTTTTACGGCTCTGAGGTATATAATGTGTATTTACATGTGTTCCACAATAACGTGTGGTTCTCGGCAGGAAGCACAAAAGCTGTTGTTACACTCTTAGAAGTGTTAGATGATGCTTAATTTGTCATTTTGGTTTTGGAACATACAGCAGATTGAGCTTTATTGTCCTACTGATGTGGCCAACAGAGAGTTTGTACTGATACTCTTTCCTCATTAACATTGACACTGTTGGTTGTGCTAGCTTTCATCTTTCCCCATAGCTGTTGCTTTGGGTTTTTTGCTAGAAGGACCCTCAAGCATTGAAATAAGCACAATTTGCTGTTGTCCCCTCACTGCAGTGGGATTGTCATTTCTGTCCCTCATGTTGTCTCACATGCATACATTTCCTGAGGAAAAAATTAATTCTGTGTAGTATCTTGCATAATTGTCAGTGTCCTCTGTGATGTGTATAACAATGTGTAACATTATTTTTGAAAAGCTAAAGTTGTGATCAAAAGTTTAATCCTTGCTGCATGCCTGCTTCATGGTTTATCAACACATCTGGTGGGCAATGATCACACTCCTTTCTGCAATGATATACATCACTCTCTAAACAAGAGGATGGCTTTTGCAGACCTTATCTCTAACCAAGTGCCATGAAATATTTGAGGCTTTCTGCACACATTGCAGTGCTGTGTAGTACAAGAATATCAGCACCACTGAGAAAGTATGATGCAAAGTGCTCGTCAGATGTTGTTGCAATGATAGAATTTGTACTGAAAATGTCATACACAAAGAAGTGCTTTAATTTCCTCAGTACTTTTCACCTTCTTTGTATATTTTAAATTTATCACTTCTCAATATGGGTTTTCTTTTAAAAAAAATTGAAATGGTTTTGGAAGTACAGGATTCTGCATTTAATACTCAGTAGGCTTTTATGATGTTTGGAATAGGCTTATTAAAATGGAAGTCAAGGCACATTTCCAAAAGTAGAGCTTCAGCATTTCCTGAATTTCATATATGAATGAATGATTTGTATGTGCCCAGAAAAAGTAGTCTTGTGCTATAAAGAATCATTCTTGAATGCCAATATTATGAAGCTTCTGGTTTACCAGTCACTCCAAATTTTTATAGCCATCCTCAAAGTTTCAACACCATTCTTCTTCAATTTTATTTATATCAGCTCAAAACTCCTGCTCAGAACAACAAAACTCTTCAAAGCACATTTTGCCTCCAGATGAATACGGCCCACCTGTGAGAAATGCTTATGATCACAAATCTATCTGTTTATTATTATTTGGTTTTAGTAACTAATCAATATTGGTTTTCTAGTTTTGAAATTATATCAAAAACTTCTTCTTCCAAAGTGAGTATTTTGGTTTTCTTCTCTTTCAGTATTTAAAAGCAGCTGATACCACTGTTTCCAATAGCACAGGTCTTCAGGTCTCTAGAACATTCTGTATTCTGCTTATAAGTACATTAGGAAAAACCCAACTCTGTCAACAGCCCTGCTTAGAGAAGAGCCTTCCCTTTCCAAGACGTGTATTAATGGGTATTGCAATATCTGCTGAAGAGTTGCAGAGATCATCTTTTCTTTGCAGGGAAGCTCCACAGGGCTGGGACACAGAAGCACGATCTGTTATATAAGTGTTTAATGGACCTGCATTACAAACAATATTTTTACCCTTTTTTATGGGTAAATCATGGCTAGAACAACCCTGAAATCTACTGATGTTGATCAGAAGTGTGTCTGCTGATAATGTCATAGCTAAGGGAGCAGCAAAAAGAACATGTCAATCAAAAATTCAAAAATAGTATTATTTTGATTAAACTTTATATGCCATGAGCATGTTGTGTTAACATATGTGACTCCTATTTCAAGAGGAATAATTATACCAAGACTAATGAATGGCATTTTGTGAAAATCTGTCAGCATCAGAAATACTGAGTATCTGTCATTCAAGGACTCCACTAGTGCCACTTAAACATTTG
>VYZS01023539.1:1342-21411 GCA_013400695.1 Neodrepanis coruscans
TATCTAAAAGGACATTGTAGCCTGGAGAAAAGGCAGGTCTGGGTGACCTTATTGCTCTCAACTACCCAATAGGTGGTTGTAGTGAGCTGGGGGTCAGTCTCTTCTCCCAGGCGACTAGAGACAGAACAAGAGGACATAGCCTCAAGCTGCACCAGGGAGGGTTCAGACTAGAAATCAAGAGGAAATTTTCATGGAAAGGGTTTTTAAACATTGAAATGGACTGACCAGGGAGGTGGTGGATTCACCATCCCTGGAAGTTTTCAAGAAACAACACTTAGTGCTATGGTGTAGTTGACAAGATGATTATCAAGTCACAAGTCAGACTCAACAATCTCAGAGGTCTTGTCCAATTTAAATGATTCAGTGATTATGTGATTTTTTCTGGTATGCATGCCTGAGAAAAGACAGAGCTGAGATTGTGATATGTCAAATGAAATTCACCACACATCTTTCATCTTAAAACAATGATAATGGAATTGAAATTAAAGTGCTTACATTTAAGTAGTAAAAGTGCAAACAGATTCAAATGAAACAAAATAAAATATGTATAAAATAGCGGGGATAATGGGATTATGTACCTAATACTCACTTAATAGTTATGTAAGCATGACTAACTCCATCTGCATCTATGCTCAATTAATACATAATAAATGGTCTGCAAATACCATTTACTGTCATTTGTCTATCTCTTCCTTCTAGAGAACATTCTATTAACGCCAACAACTAGAGGAAAATAATGGCAGTTTATTCTTCTGCAAGTAGTCATTCAGTGATGCCTGTGAAACAAGAAAGGGCTGATTTGTGTGTATCTGTTTTCTGTTGAAGCATATCAACAGAATTGTCCCAATGTTTTCACTACAAATAGTTTTTGTTGTTGGTTAGTTGATTGAGAGTGCTTGCTAAGGAGAGTTCTGCTGGAGAGGATTCTGTAGGTCAACATTTTGCCTCAGGCTATACACTGAAAATTAGGAAAACTAATTTCAGGACAGTCAGGCATTAAATACAGACTAATGCCATTCTATAATATTACATATAAAATGTTTTTTCATGAGGATCACAAAATAAGTTTATGCTACTTTGGGGTAGTTAGAGGTATTTGAAGGATGGAAAAAAACCACATTGCAGCTAAGGACAAGTCCTGTTTCTATTACTAATAGCTATGATATTTCTAAAATGTAGGGATAGGGCTCACAGATGCATATTGTTCAGACCATAATATGTGGTCATAGAATCACAGAATTAACAAGGTTGCAAAAGACCAGAGAGATCACCGAGTCCAACCTATTACCTAACACCATCCCATCATCTAAATCATCTAGATCATGTCACTAGTTACATCATCCAATCTTTTCTTAAACACATCCAGGGATGGTNCTAAGTACATCATCCAATCTTTTCTTAAACACATGCAGGGATGGTGACTCCACCACTTCCCTGGGCAGCCCATTCCAGTGGGAAATCACTCTTTCTGTGAAAAATTTTTCCTAATATCCAGTCTAAACCTCCCCTGACACAACTTTCTTCTCTGCTAACTATGCAAGTCTCTTCGGCTTACTGTTTCTTTCATGATATTCAAGTGAAGTAACATCAGGGTGAAAGCCAAGATAAAAATCCATCTGGATACAGCCATTTATAAATCCAGTAACCAGGAACAGCTTTGATAAAAAGAGACAGGTTCCTACTGTCAACATTTTGTACTCTTCTACCATGAGCAAAGCTGAAGCTTATGAAATCTATTCCTGTTTCCAATGCAATCTGCATTCTCTAAAGGAAAAAAAAAAAAGAAAAAAGAGTTCACAAATTATTTTGTTTGATATGTTCTTCAAAAAGTAATTTTTCTGCCCCAAGATAGGTTGGCAAGGGATAATATTAGACCAGGATTTTTGGTATTTCTTTGCTTTAATATTGTACTTGGTCTCTAGAAAAAGTGGAGCATATATATATGTTGAATGTACGCATGCATCACCAAAGACTAACCTTGCTCCCTCTCAGGTCACAAGAGCATATCTTCAATGTCATGAACAAGAAACTTGCATCTTGAATTTTACCTGCTTGAATATTACCTGCTTGCTATCATCGCACTTAGAGAAAAAAAAAAAAAGGCAGGAAAAAAAAAATCCCAAACGTCTAACACAAGATAAATCTCTACACAGAATACAGAACAAAAGAAAATACTGAGTGTAATACTAATATTAATAACCTCTAAGTAGGCTGAAGGGAATTGTAGGACATCCAGTTAGACAGACAGACAGAGGGCTTGAGCTTCTCATGTAGATGCTGATATGGCTTAGATGAGTGAATAGTGAGTTGGATTGGAAATGCCTGGTCCCAAATGGTACTGATCGCTAACGGACAAGGCACTAGTGGTGTGTCCTAGAGGTTGCTACTGAGGCCAATACTATAACCTCTTCATTAATTATGTGGATGATGAGGCAGTGTGGACCCTCAGACAGTTTATGGATGATACAAAACTGGAAGGAGAGGTGGCTACACCAAATGGGTGAGCTGTCATTCAGAGGGACCTGGACAAGCTAGAGAATTGGGCTGGAATTTTATGAGGTTAAATAGGAGAAACCACTAAGTCCTGAACCTGTAGGGAATAACTCCAGACATGGTATAGGCCCAGGGATAATCAGCTGGAAAACAGCTTGGCAGAGGGCTAAAACTGAAATGTTACTCTGCCTTGCTCCCAACACTCATTGTTCTGTCATCTTTTAGCCAGCTGAGATCTCTGAACAGTGAGCAGAGCTACTGATCTATATGAAAAGAAAGTATGTTTTTTACAGTTAATTTTCATCTAGATGCAGCTCCTTATTTAAACACCCAAAAGACTAGTACAAGAGAAATTACACCAATAGGCAAAAGGAATTAAGAGGGAACAGGTGGGATCAGAAACTTGTGTTGCATATGTGACCATATGTGACCGTAATTATAGACTGAATGTACATGCCATCTGTCAGAGAAAAATTCTGCACATCATCTGTAAAGAATTATTATTCTTTCACACAAATTATATCATGAAGTCATCCCTTGCACAGAATTCTTGACAGTACTTCTTAGTCAGATAGTTCTTCAGTGATAGGTTTACGAAAACGTGGTTTAAAATGCCTACAGGTGTTCTAAGACAGAATATCATATGTCCTGGGTTTATTTCTAGGCATATAAGTTGATGTTTGCAGCCTTTCTAGAATAAAATGGGACCAGTAGAGGATACACTATTCCAGCTTGTCTTGTTTCCATAGCCATCAAGTCAAAGTCCTAATGAGAGAATGAAACTATGCTGAGTTTTCACTGAAGGTAAATACTACATGACTTTGTGCAAACAGAAACAAATAAAAGATTATCGTAAGAGATGTGAGCATTCCAGTAAGGATGAAAAAATGACACAGGGTGTAGATAGTAAGAAGAAAGACCCTGGTGTGTTTAGAAGGTCTAAAATATATTACAGAAATATACTGGATCAAGAAGTACAGAATACCTACCCTAACTTAAATATCCAAGTTTAATTTAGTCATTGTGCTTTCCCTTCCCAGCCCATGAACAGAAGTAAGACTCTCTAGAGGCCAATTCATCTCATTCCATGACATTTGTCAGAGTCAGAGGATTCATGCTCTGGAAGTACCTATTTCACTCCATGCCATGTAAGAGTTTTTCAACAACTCCTGCACTGATCTGAAATGTATTTTCATAATGGATGGCTAATCCAGTCCTAGTGTAACTCTGCACACACAAGGGCAGCAGGGTGCAAACAGAAACCAAAAGGCAAATTTAGACAGCAGTTATCTCTTCCATTGCAGCTCCTGGGATATGGAGTAGTTTTTTTCCTGTGGTTTTGTGGTTGATTTTGATAGTAAAAAATGTACAACAAGCAACCAGCAAAGTCCATTGCTATTAACAGTTAGGAGATTTGAAGGAAATGATCCGAGCTTACATTCAAATACATTTGTCTTCAATAAAGTCTTTTGTTCATTTATCCATTTCCCACATGGAAACTATATTTATGCCAAAAGGTTTTCCTGAAATACTGAGGAACCCTAATCAGCAATCTACACAAACCAATAAAATGGTACTCAATGTCATCAAACATGCAGTGAAGGTTTTATTATGGTATTGAGATCAGCAGGTAAACCAAGCCTTACCCAGTGCAATAAAATTAACCAGGCACAATTTCTCCATACAGCTTAGTACACTCTTCATTGCAAAGGTTTTAAAAATTAAACACCTCTGAGCTATATAAATATGTAGCTGTATGTGTGTATCAATTTAACAGTTTAATCAGTACAGTTTATAAGTTTTACAGTACTTTTCCTCGAAATAGAAATAAATCAAAATTTATTTTATTATTTTAAATTAAATTAGTAATAATCAAAAACACATAAGACATGCTTAATTTCTTTTGCCGTTCTTTGACTGTTGCTTACATATTTTTGTACTGTGTTGCACTATAGAATAGCCTGGACTGTCAGCATGGAATTTGTCATTTTCCCTGCCATTTGCAAAAACTTGTCTGGCCCAGCAAATGTGAAGGATGTGGAGTGAGTTCAGTAGGTCCAGTCCATCAGTGCAGTACCTGGAACTTATAAATGCTTTGCTATATAGTGCCTTATGTTCTTTAAACTGATGAAATCTTCCCTCCACCTCCCTTTGCTTTTCATCTTCTGAAAAAGTAATTGTAATATCTACTACCATGGACCTTTTTTGTCAGTTTATGCTGATTCAGTTTGGCATCTGTGCTAGTTTAGCATGGTAGACAAAAATTACCCACCAAAATCTGGATGAGAACTCATTAGAGGGATTAAATGCAACAGAATTTATTGAATTTAAAACACGGGTTGGGGGAAACAAAGAGAGAATGCCCATTCCCTTCTCCTTGCAGGGGGGGCTGGGAAGGGAAGAAAAC
This sequence comes from Neodrepanis coruscans, assembly GCA_013400695.1. Classification (NCBI taxonomy): domain Eukaryota; kingdom Metazoa; phylum Chordata; class Aves; order Passeriformes; family Philepittidae; genus Neodrepanis; species Neodrepanis coruscans. The sequence continues at coordinate 6,243 of VYZS01023539.1, forward strand.
AAACCAGCAAAAAAAACTTAAACAAGGACAAGTAACAGAAAACAGCTTCAGCAATTCTTCCCGCCCCTCCCTCTCCCAGAAAAAGGAATGTTAAAATAAAACCAGAGTGTCTAGATAGCAGTCCCGTCTTCCTAGCTTGTCGTCTCCGTCGGCTGTCTCAGGGTGAAGAGAGAAGGAAAAAAAAACTCCTCTCCCCTTTCAAACACCACGCCAACAACACCCTCCCCAGCTGCCGCCCTCCAATCAAAAGCTGTTCCACTCCTCCTCTGATGGTCACGTCACCAAGAATATCCATGTCCATGTCCAGCCACGTGCGTCCCCGGTGGGGGAGGTGGGAGTGGAGGGGGCCACTCCACGCCTGAAGTCCCGCAGGCTCCCATCTCAAACCCAATGGCAGCGGTCCTCCTCATCCCTCCAGCTCTGGGCCCGTGCCTCCGGGGAGAAGGGTGGGAGGGGGGCGGGGGCCCCTCGCTCCCGAACAGCTCCGGGGCTGGGCTGAGCCCATGTTCACGCGCACACACACACACACACACACACACACACAGAGCTCCGAGGAGCAAAACAAGGAAAGAAAATAAAAAAAAACAGAAAACAGTTAAAAGGAAAAGCAAAACAAAAGATTCAACACCTCACCTCCCATTCCAGGTTTTGAAACCATAACAGCATCACAAGATAGAAAAGTAGAGATGCAATAAGTTCAAAAGCATGGTAGACACTCTTGTCATGACTCATCCTGCAATATTTTCTGAACACCTAAAAGCCAAGCTTCACAAGGAACACTGTCTTCTTTATCATCAGCAAATATGTGAAATAAGGATTAGATTTGGAAGAACAGACCTTTCCTACTTCCCAGTCTCCTCAGCACAATGCTGAACAGTATTTCAGAACCTATTAGAGTAGATTTATATTTTATATTGTTTACAAAAATGATTCTGAAGGAGCTATCAGACATCACTTAAAGTATTATGGAATTTATCAGAGCAGGATAAGGAAGGCTAGACTTTATATTAAAGTGTTTACTCAAAGTTCCTGAAAAATAGTATTCTTTTTTTATTCACAATACCTTCAAGTTATATCCAGAATCTAATAAAATTACAACAGAATTAAAATAATTACTCTTACCAAGTATATACTTATTATAAATTATTCATTACATTGTAATGAAATGACAGTGGTTTTCTGTCTAAGTAGAAAACATTATCCTTCCAGACTACATTCCAAAGAGGAATTATGTTTAAAAAAATACCTGGCTTTTTTTCACTTGCAGGGAAATAAAACGGCCAGAAATTTTGTTGTTCTCTTGAGCAACCAGAAAAAATTTCACTTTAGTGTGACTGAATACATTGTAGTTTTAAAAAAGCTCTTATACTTAATCAATAGTCATAAAAATCTGTTATTCTCTTATCCTTTTATAATAAAATCAGTTGTTCAGAAATGTGTGGATGTCTGAGGAAGAAAAACCAAACAAAAAGAAAGAATTGAAAGGTATTCTGCAGGGATCTGCATTTAGGTCACAACATCCTATCCATCAAAGAAACCAAAGACAGTCAAAGAGACAGACAGGTTCTCCTTTGTTCAATGATAAGAGATCACCAGCCATAGCAGCCTATTCATCACATTTTCATCTCTGTCCAGACTAATAAAGATCAGAAAGATAATGATGTATCAACACTGAGAATTGTCTGTTCAATTTGTGAAAGAAGGGAAAATAAGAAATAGTTCAATTAAAAATATTAAACTGCCTATGTTAAGTACCAAGGTTTAACCAAATGCCATGCAAGTCCAAGACTTTCAGAAACTACTTCAGAAGCAATGAAATATGGAAATATCCATCAGCCAAAGATGTGTCAGTATTTCTGCAGCAATATTTTGCTTTACTAATTTCTGTAGAACTTTTCAGTAAGTTAGGCTTTCGTTGCCACGAGCAAAGTTTGAGGAAGTATGCTGACCTTCCTAGAATTAGAATAATCAGAAGAAACTGAATGATTTATCCAAAGTTGGCACTGACAAACCCTTGCATAGAACCTGAACTCATCATTCAATGCTCTCTGACTTCTCCTGGCTGGTTTTATAGTTTTAAACTCTTCATACAGCCTCATTTTCTCAAATGTCTGAATGAAAAAAACTCATTGAAGAAGTGAGGAAAAATGACAATCCACCATGTGCAATTCCATTTTGTCTTTTACCTCTCCTTAGGCTATGCACTGAAAGAGCCTTTGAAGCATTGCTGTGAAGTGTCCCTCTGATTGTTTATGAAAAAGGCTCAGCATGTTTTATCACCTGTAGAAATAGTGACAAAAATCTTGATTTATAGATCAGATCCTAAGAACGTAGAAACCACATGTTCAAAAAGCAAAGCTGGAAAATGCTACCTTCGTTAGTTCGAATATTCAAAAAAAGACATGTTCCTCCTGTTTCTTACAGTTCACAGTGGCTATTGCAGATTAACTCTTTGCATCAGCAGGTGGCTACCACCAATTGCCATCTTCCCAGTTCCTACACTTCCTTCTAACACAGCAAGAAATGTATGCTTGTGATTCTCCTGTCAATTGGGAAATTTTTTAATAGGTGAAGTTTTGAATGGAGTGGTTGTTTGCGTGACACTCATGAAGTATGGCAGATGGAAAGATGAAGTGGAGATAGGCAGTGTTGAGTAAGGAGAAGTGTTGCAAGTGCTGAGGAAGTCAAGTATGTGTCTGTCTATCTACAGTTCCTAATAGTGCTGGGCCACATTGTCCATATGCTAAAGTTGCTAAAGTTTTTGACACTTATTCATGGGCGATAATTAATTATTGACTATTTGATTTCACTCTCAGCTATAAATATACCAATAGACAACAGCATCATGTAATCAAGTAATGATCAATCCCACAGGTAAAATGATAATTGTATGAAATTCTCCTCCCTTTACTTTTTAATATGCTGGCTAATTTAGGCAGTATATCTTGATATATTGAATCTTTGCTGAGTCACAAAAAAATTAGTCCTCAAGGAAGCCGTAGAAGTTGCTAAGGGTTATGTTATTGAGGATGGTGGAGTTGTTTCTGATAGTTTCCAAATAAGCAATTCTAATATTAAATTATTAAATTAACATCATATGCCTTGAGATTCTTATTTGCTAATAATTTCTACATGTTTACCTTTTTGCAACAGTGGTTTTAATAGATAATGAAAGTTGGAGAGATGTAATAATAGGTAGTAGTATAATAATAGGTAATAATAATAGGTAGTATATAGTAATATATACTAATATATAGTAATATATAATATAGTAATAATAATAGGTAGTAGTTTACCTAAAAATAGGTAGTAGTATAAGGTCTAGAGAAACTTAAACTTCTCTCAACAAAAGCAACAGCAGTTTTGAGAGCACATCATGGAAAGCAATAGGACATGGTGATCTGACTGGAAGCTCATTTTGCAGCTAGGAAGCTTTAACTGGATATTACCTTGTCAACAAACCAAGTTTCGTGCAGACTTAGCTAAAAGTCAGAAGTCTTAACATGTTACAACAACACTTTGGTGCCAAGGAGTCCCTCCTAATGAAACAATTTGAAGAAATGGATTGTAGTAAAAAAAACCCTGGGACTGTAGTTGCACAGTTGTGTACTGAGGCCGACTGGTCATCTTCTGTGTACCGCGTTTTGGTAGGAGAAGCATTACTTACCATTTCAGTAGTGTTTCTGAAGAGATGTCCCAAATCCTACTCAAATTATCAGAGGAAAACAAAGAAGTTACATTCTGTAGAAGAAATCTAAGAAATGAGACTGTAGTGGTTTGGGGGGACCAAAGAGAAAGGCAAAAAGGAAAAAAAATAACTCCTTTCCCCTCCCCAGTTTTGGTTAAGGGGCAGGGTCAGCTGAGCTGGCAAAGGGATGCCCTTTTTTTCCTCGGTTTCCCATCAGCCTCTGGGGGCTAGAGATATCTGGGAAGGGAGGTGGGACCTCTGGAGTGGCCTGGGATTACAAAGGAGATACCTCTTTGCCTCAGTTTCCCATCTGCCCCTCAGGCCCCGCAGGGAGCTCTGGGAAGGGACTGGGATTATAAAGACCTGAAGAAAGTAGTGCCCACCCTCTTTTCTTCGTCTCTCTGACAGAGAGCAGAGTGCTCCTCCTCAGCACTGCCTGCTCAGAAGACCAGCATAGATCTTGATGTCCCCTATCTCTCCCCATGGATTCCTAAGGTCGGCACTGTTTTCTAGCTGAGAAGACCCCTTAGAAGAACCTCTTCACAGACACCACAGCCTCTGAGACACTGTAGCTTCTCCACTGGAGCTCCTGGTTTGTGTTCTCCCACCTCTGTGCTTTCTGGGGGCCTCCCTCCTCCCCCTTGGTCCCTGAGGGAGGTGCCCATTCGCACTGTGAGGGGGAAGGGGGTTTGTCTGGGAGCACAGCATTCTCCATTTTTCCCTTCTCAGTTTGCACGTGGTGTGTCCCCCTTCTGACCCCTCCCGGCTGGCACACAGCACCCTCTGCCGGCTGTAACAAAGTAACTGCACCCTCCGTGTCTCCAGCGAGACACACGGCACCTCCTGCCGGCTGTAACACAGTAATTACACCTATCCATACTCACATTCCCCCATTCATCCAATAAATTGTTGCCTTCTCTATACGTCTCTCCTCTGTTGATAACACCTAATATTGTCCCAAACTGGGATAGGGACCTATGGTAGAAAATTGATCCAAATAAACATAAGAACTGTAAAGTTAAGCTCATTAGTTTAGCACATATCTATAATTAGGTATACAGTAGTCGTGTGTCATTATTGATGATGGGTCTTCTAATTTTTTTTTTTTTTTTGCATAATTTCCCTGCACTCCAGTAAGTAATAAAACACAGCATCCAAAATGGGTGAGTTTTCACTTTTCCAGATTGGATATTCCCAGGTGCACTTCTCTCTGCAGGGAAGTTAAACTTATGTTCCTTCAGCATTTTCTAGAAATGGACATGTAGATGCAGCATTTAACTTTGGAGTTACCATAGCAGCTTTTCTTTAAAANTTGTCATAGTATTTATATATTTGTTTTATGGGGTTTGGTTTGTCATTATTGATGATGGGTCTTCTAATTTTTTTTTTTTTTTTGCATAATTTCCCTGCACTCCAGTAAGTAATAAAACACAGCATCCAAAATGGGTGAGTTTTCACTTTTCCAGATTGGATATTCCCAGGTGCACTTCTCTCTGCAGGGAAGTTAAACTTATGTTCCTTCAGCATTTTCTAGAAATGGACATGTAGATGCAGCATTTAACTTTGGAGTTACCATAGCAGCTTTTCTTTAAAAAAAAAAATAATTAAAAAACCCCAAAACAAACAACAATCAAACCTCCCACAAAGTGAAACCAACCAAACAAAAACAACCAACCAAAACCAACCAAGCAAACCAAAACAATAACAACAAAAAGTACAAAATTTAGACATTATCCTTAGGAACATAATCAAATCTAGCAAATCACTGTTCATCTTCTCAATTTGGTATAAATCATAGCATACCGTAAACTTGGTTTCTTGATGAGCTTTTGCAGGTAACATCCCATACTAGTAATTAAAGAAGTTCTTACAAGTAAGTGAAATACTACAAATTGCACATAGTAACTTATTAATATCTCTCAGAATTTTACAGTTTTCAAGACAGTTAAGGTATGATCTGAAGTGAGTTCAGATGTGTTTAACCTATCATAGGATAAACAGAAACAGTGGGAGGAGGAGGCATCTGTATAAAAAACTGATCTCTATATTAGACAATAAGCATAGCAACAGCACGGATAGGTGTCTGGATTTCAGCAACAACACTGTAAAAGCTATTTGGAACTTACATGGCTGCCAGGTAGAGAGATTAAAACTGCAGTCAGTCACACAGAAGAGGAAGGAACAGACTGGATATTTCCCTCAATGTATTTTTCTTGGTGCTTCTTATTTTGAGAAGGATTTTGAGATTACCATGTGAACCTGCCTTTTCCAGCTACTGAAGACTATGAAGAATCGATGGTGCATGATGGTGCATCATGATCCATTATTACAAATATCTGTAATGTTTTCTTGTCACGACTTTTGCAAAAAGAATTTTTCTCTTGGTTTAATTTAAATTTAATTAATTGCTTATTTTTAGTGTCTCTGTCCTCAATGAAAATTGAGCTGTGATCTTTTGAAGCATGACTCCAGTTTTTTAGAGCTCTTTCACTTTAAAAAAGATTTTAAGGGAAAATAATTTAATCCAATGATGACTTAATTAAATGAAAAAAAATTGTAAAGATTACATTTACTTAAAATCACCTGGCCAGATAAATGTGATCATCTGTTCAGGAACTCAGTTCTGACTAGAATTTCTGACTGGAATGTCTGCTAGTGACAGGACTAATACATGTGAAGGTGAAAGCAGATATTCAAAATTTAACAAGTCAATACTGGAGTAGTAAAAATCTAGTTATTTTACATATGGGTTTTTCTTGTTTATCAACATTACTGCTGTAAGATTAACAAAAGTCTATATTTTATATGAAAGTAAAAGTAAGTGTACAGTCTTTAAAGGCAAATATTAGATATGTCTCTTTGGAATATTAGTCCATAAATTTAAAAACGTTTTTATTGCAGACCCACCAAACAGGGCAGGGGAGATGAGCTGAAACTGAAAAACATATTCTGTGGTTGTGTTTGGTTATTGAAGATACTGTATAAGGAATTCACTTCAGGTAGATAAGGATAGCTATTATATCTACACATTTGTTTAGAAATACCTTGAAAAGTAAAAAAACCCTTTATTTACTACACACATAAAAAAAAATTCAGATCTATTTAGTAAAGCATTATCTATGTGCCTTACCAGGTATCAGCATGCAGGAGGGAGGGTTTAACTCAAAACTGATCTCAGTTTAAGAGACTGCCTATAGCTTGAGAGCTTTCTGCTTACTTTCCATACTAGTGGTATAAAGAGGTATCTTTATATGCTGACAGTGGCTGCAGATAATAAAAGGCTCATCAACATCACTGAGAGTCTTACATTATTTTCTTTCTGGTTTTTCATTCCCAATGCATCCATTGTGACCTGCTTGAAGAATTGCCTTCTTTTGTTCCTTAAATTTTCTAATGTTTATTATGGGGAAAAAATTGCAAAAGGATACCTACTTGTATTTTATATAAATTAATATTTTCTTTAGAGAGAGCTATTTTTCAAATTGATTTAGACAGACTACAGGAAAATTCTGGGGAATATCTGCCCTTGCTGCCTGTGGTTTGTAAAGTAGCAGTGTCATGAACATCATGAAACTCATAGAACCATTCTTCTAATAGGAACTGTGTCTTTTTTTACCATGTGTGAATGTTGATAGCTGGGAGTTAAAAATAAACTAAAAAAAGAAGATGAATAGAGCAGACTGTCAGTGTTCATCTTGTGCAAACTTCCTTATTCATATCATCTGAGCCTAAGTGTCAAAGTAGTTGTCGAGGAGAGGAACATTTTACTTTGTTAAGCCTATATCGTGAATGCTTCAAATGAAAGCTAGAACCACTGGGTTGTTAGAGAAGCAGCTGAAACCCATTCAACTGCAGAACTGGTTAGAAACTTTCCAGGAAAAAACCTACTCATTTGAAAACACTAACATTTAGTTTTGCAAAGTGTAGACAGAAGTAGATACCCAGACCCACCAGCAAAATCTGAAGCTTGTCTCACACATGGTAAAGAACACCCAAGTTTAGAACATTATATGTCTTAATGCAGGAAAGAGCTGAAATATGGAAGACTGGATTTGTGTCCTGATGTAAATGCCATCATCCCTTTTCCTCTGCTGATGTAATTTCTGTTTATGTCACTAAGTATGCACAAGATCAGGGACAAATCAGTTGTAGAATCCATACTATCTATAAAAAAAAGAAGAATCAGCTCTGACACAATATTGAAATTCTACTGAGGTTTGGGTTAAGAGGACATGAGCATTAATGATGGCTGATTTAATGTGGAAAGAAAATTGGGACCTTCTAGAAGGAAAATGTAATCAATTCTGTAAAAAATACTTAAAAAATAAGTTTTTAGCTATTGAATAATATATTTTGTGGCAAATTAGTTTTGTTAACATATTTGTGTAGTAACCTGTTAGCCTATGAACAAAGAGGTTATTTCAAACTTACTGGTTTCAAAGTATTTCAAATTTACTTATTCTCATTATTTCCATACTTTTAGCTCTACGTTTCTTTAGAAGATGATAATCACAATATTGTATTAGAGCAAATGTACAAGAAAAAACACCTATTTTAGATGGTTTTGTTTCTGTTTTTATTTTAAAAGTTACATTTTGATTTTTTTTTCAATTATTAAATCAATGTTTTGGCACTAGAATAAATAGTACTTGAAGATTAAATTTTTAAAACCCACTGCAATTTGTCTTACAGTCAGTTCTTTGAATTTTCCATATAAAACAAACTTAATGCCTGCCAAAGGAAAACAGAGAATTATACATCAAAAGGAAACGGCCTCTGGGAAAATATTGTTTATATTTCACTATGTGTCCTACTATTACTTGGATTATTAACAGTAAAAAAAATAAATCTTATCTTTCCACTTTCCTATCATACTATTCAGAAATTAGGCATTCAGTATTCTATTTTGTCTCAGAAAAGTCATTTTGTTTTAGAGTTTATTTTTCCTAGGTCTTTGAAAATATTTTTGAAAAAGGAATCATTTTAGAAGAAAAATAACATTCCTTTTATAAATCATAGAATTTTGTTAAAATTTTAGCTTGCATTCCAGTTATCAGATTCATGAAATACTGGAAAATTCACTGGCTTTGTTGAAGAACTGTATAAGTTAAAATTAAAAATGGAGCTCATAATGGACAGAAATAACATAGACCCACAGAAGAGACACAAGAGCTCAGGTAATATACTTTCAGTCTTTCTGTAGGATGTAATATAACTTCTAAGGAAGATGTAGAGGTTTACACAGTCACATTTTGTTTATATGTGCAAGGAAAAGCCAAGATGTTTTCCTGCCAAGTGAATATATTTAAGTGGAGTAGATTTCTATAAAAGTTTCACTTTGCAAAGAAGAAAAATCACTCTTTTTCTATTCCAGGCTAGCTTCTTAAAACAACACATCAAAGTGACAGGGTTACACAAGACTTAGTGACCAAGAAGAGGATTTTTAGCTACCCCTTCTATTCCCAAAGGCAAGGAAGCACAGAGCCTGCTCTTCTTTATTGTGTGGGTGTTGAGGCCCTGAAGCAGGTTGCCCAGAGACATTGTGAATGCCCCATCCCTGGAATATTCAAGGCCTGTTTGGATAGGGCTCTGAGCAACCTGGTCTAGTGAATGGCATCTCTGTCTATTGCAGAAGGCTGGAACTAAGTGGTCTTTAAGGTCCCTTCCAACCCAAACCATTCTATGATTCTTTAAGCTCTAGGCTAGGATTCTGTCTTAGCAAAATGTGCTAAAATGATTCTGTAGAATCTATATAGGGAAGCCCAAAAGTGCTTAGGCCAACATTAAGACACTCTATGCATTCCATAATAGATATTGTATTTATACTTGTTAAAATATTATTTAGAAATACATGCACCTATGCATGTATATATTTAAATATAATCATTAAATAGGTTATTAAAATTAAAATAGATTATTAAATTTCCCAATGGATTTCTAATATGGGGGACTGATGCAGAAAAAAAATGTTGTGTTGAAATTGAATCAAGACATGTTTAAATGAGAAATAAAGCATAATTCCTTAACACTGAGAACAATCCTTTTACTGAATCAAAATTTCAAGACAATTGTGTTCAATTTTTACCTGTCTTCAGATCAAGACCAAATGCCATTAGAAAATATTTACTTTAGTTAAATGGGAGTTAAGGGAGTTTGATTTAGGTGAAATGCAACTATCCTATAAACGGGAAGTCAGACTAGATGGTGTAATGATCTTTGCAGTAACTCAAATGGAGAAAATAAAACCGATATGACACAGAGGTGATTTTGATAAAACCCACTATTATAAATTCCAAAAGGGCAGCATACAGTTAACTATAACAATCATACAATGAGAGTGGATTTAATGTTCCCATAGACTAAAAAACCTCAAGGCTTAGCCCTAAGCAATGACGTGATACATTGCTTCATTACCGGCACACCTGCTGTCATAGCTTAGCTGTTTAGTATTGTTATAGCCTATATAAAACAGTGCCAGGCACTGTTCAAGGAGATTCTGTGACCAGCACCGTTCCCAAAAGGGCATTATGACTGCAGCCACAGTCTTTCTATAAAAAATTGTTTTAGTGGGCCATCTACTGTCATTTGGCCTCAGAGATTTTTAGTGTTATAATCCAGCCTGGCTTTAATTTTGTCTGAGATGCAGAGTTGAATATGAAAAGATGATTGTTCATCAACGGTCTTATTAATTGCAGGCTCCAATGTCCTTCACTGAGGTAATATTTCTTACACATGATGAATTTAAGCATTTTACTTTTAGGTAACTGACAAAGTTTAGTCAAATTGGGCAAATCAGAGCTGCTGAAGTAAATCATCAGCACTGCTAATCTTTCAATTTTACTGATCAACATATCTTGATTTTATGTACCTGATTTGTATGCGTTTAGCTCTATTTTCTTTTATATATTCCCTGAATGAGGGAACACTCGGACTACAGAAATACGCTACAGAAATTTGTCCTCAGGCTCTTTCAGCAGGCATCCATGGTGGTCATTGCTATGGACATACTGCTAAAGTGTCAGGGAGATGTTCACAGAACAAACCTGAAATACTAAAGTTTAGATTACAAGTGGATTTGAAGCACTTGTCTGCCTCGGTGTAATCTCAGCCCAAATAACCCCCTTCCTCTGGCACCATGACCTAACCATCGATGGGATAATTCTTGTTCTAATCTGTTGGAGCTGCACACCTGCACATGCAGTATATATCCTGCGCATTAACTTGCCCAGGAATGTGCAAAGCTCGGTAGTGCCTTGCATGGGAAAGCTGGACATGGGAAAGATTTAGCAATAATCTTCAGGGCATTTGTCCTGATTTCAGATTGGATAAGGTTTTCTTCTTAGTAACTGGTACAGTTCTGTGCTTTTGATTTAGTGTGAGAATAGTGTTGATGACACACTCATGTTTTAGTTGTTCCTAAGTAGTGCTTACTCTAAGTCCAGAACTTTTTTATTTTCCATGTTCTGCCTCACTGCAGAAGAAGCCATGAGGGAGCATGGACAAGAGAGAACTAGCCAAAGGAATATTCCATACCAGAACATCATCATAGAACATCAAGCTCAGTATATAAACTAGGGAGAGTTGGCTGGGAGGGGCAATTGCAGCTCAGGGTTGGGTTGGGCATTGGCCAGTGGATGGTGAACAATGGATTTTGTATTGCATGTTTCTTTTGGGCTTTATTTCGCTCTCCTTCCTTATTATTTATTATTATTATTATTGATGTTATTGTTATCATTATTATTACTGTTGTATTTTATTTTGTTTCTATTATTAAACTGTTCTTATCTCAGCCCACAAGATTTACTTAATTTTTTTCAGTTTTCCTCCTCACAGAGAGGGTAGGGAGCAGAGTGAGTGAGCAGTTGTGTGGTACTCAGTTGCTGTCTGGCTTTAAACCACAACAGCAATGTTTCCTGAGAAAAGTGTGTATGGGGTCTCTCACTCCCATCTGCGGAAACCCATCATTGGATAATAAAGTGAAAACAGTTTTCTGTAACATTTCACATTTAGATAGTTCTCTAGTTTCTTATAGAGCTCTTTTCAATTTAGTTGGACTAGTTTGCATAACAAAAGAGAATATAAAATTAGTTTCTACTTTTGGATGGTTAGCTGCCAATTCAGAATGATAATGAAAAATCAAATCCATGTTACTTCGGCATTTTAATGTGAGTTCATTTTCCTTATATCTGTGAAGTAAGTTGAGTGGAGCAGATAATAATTTAAACAATCTTAAAAACTCAACATTGTAGAATAGGATGAAATGCTTAAAAGGTAAGTTTTATTGATGGAGCTGTATCAAGAATATATTCAAAATTAAGCACTTGAATATCCGTGGAAAAAAGATAATTATTACTTAAGAACCAGTAGCAGATGGAAATATTTATTCACTCAAGGCATTATACATTTATTCATGGAGAAACAGATGCTACTCAGACTGATGGTCTGTACATTAGCCTTAAATTAATAGAAATAGATTTAAACATTAACTTTTTTCCTGTTTAAAAATATGTTGTTGAGTTTAAAATCATGGCCCTAGTTCAGTGACTTGCAAAAAGTGACTGAAAAACATTGCAACTCTGTACTATTCTTCTTTTTGTGTAGCAGAGACAAGCCATAGGAGGGAGTGATCAAACTGAGACAAAGTAGAGAGAGAGACAGCTGAAGTGGCAGATCTGTGACCATAGATCAGCAAAAAAGATGGGGATTTTAACTTGTTCTTGCTGTGCAGCAAAAGGATGGTAGTCCTCAACCGTCCATAAGCAGTTTCAAAGATACTGAAGGCTGCCAGCCTGCTAATTTTGCATTATGGGGGAAGGAGGGAGAAGTAGAAGCTTCTTTTATTTGGCCAAGGACCCGTGGTCCCAGATAATCAATGTCTAGGCTTCCATTAAGTACATCTCAACATGAAGCGAATCACTTAGCAAAAACTAATTTAGCTATGACACAGGTTTCATACTCTCTCAATTATTTAACTTCAGAAGATATTAGTATATCTAATAATACTTTCCAGCCTAACAATGGGCATCCAAGAAGATCGTCTTATGAGGATGCTTTGATTGCTTCTTTGTTTTCTTTAAGTGAAACAAGAGCACTAAGTATCATTTATTCTGCTAGCTCAGTTCCAGTTAACTGAAACCCAGTATAGAATCCTGAGTAATTATGTTCAACTTCATGCTGAAAACAGATGGAACATTTTGAATTGTATGTACAGAACAATTTTCCTCATACATGTCAGGAATATAGGAAATCTATAAAATTCATTTTTTAGGCAATTTTTTATTATAAAGATCTGTATTATTTCTTGTTAAGAGAAAGTTTATACTGCCTTTGGAATATCAGAGAGTGAAAAGGCAAAGAAGACCCTTAAAGATAAACACATCATGAAACCAAAACCAAACAGAAATCCCTTTGGTTGTTCAATGATGTCTGTTATGATGGCTATCTCTTGGAAGACTAAAATATCCACAAGATTGTGGATATTATATTACAGGATCTAGAGCAATATTTCTGACCATCAGAGCAGTGGAAATCAGAAACTATCTCTTTAGCATCTTCCCTCTTCTGTCTTTTATTGGACTGCATAGAAGAAAGAGCTTGTTCTTTCAAAGAAGAGTCTTCTCTGATGGAGGTTACTTCCCAGAAACTCTGGAGTTTGCTATGTTAGGGGAGAATGAGAGGTAAATGGGAAAAAGAATTACTCTGATTTTTTTTCTTATTTGTGAAACTAATTACAAATAGGATGCAATTATTTCTGTCATTTATTTTCCAGATAGGTGTAACCTTCCAAAAAACCTTTGCCAGAAAAGAGGAGGAGAAAAACTCCCCAGTCAGGCTTCAGATTCAGCTGGGTGTCAGTGTGGGACAGTGGGTGCAACTGCTGGAAAGAAAACTTCTTGTTTGAAGAAAACTTCAAATCGCAACGGATCAATGTGGACATGGCATATAATACGGATAGTGTTCCAGCATAACAGAATAACTTCAGTCCTCCTCTACAGAAATGCCCCTAAAAACTTTCAGGCAATTTGTGTTTTACACTGAAATTGTAGTATAAAAAACCCACAACAACTTTATAGCCTTTAAAATAGAGGTGCAAAAGGCCTCTGGAATCTTAAGTGTATTGTATCTTCTGCCAGGGACAGCATGAAACATCCAAAGCAGCTAACAGTTTAAGAAATTTCTTGGCGTAGAAAACACAACATAGCAAGAGCAACGCAATACTTCAGCTGCAATATTTTCTCACTTTAGTCCTTCGTAGTATTATTTCTAAAAGTATTTAGAAAAATACCTGCACTTAGATTCAGATGGTCATCAGGCTAACACCCTACCAGTCTGTATCAACACCTCCCTAACTGCACGGACACACAATATTGTTTCATTTTCACTTATGACTTCAGTCCATCGTGCTGTGAAACTAACAGAATAAAAGAGATCAGTAGCAAAATGGAAAAAGCCAGAGAAAATCACAGAAACAAGATTTGTAGTAAAAATCCATCCATTCTGGTCTGTCTATTGATATCTTAAATCATGAGACAACGTTGGCCACAAATTACAGTTTTGAGATATGTATCAAACTACTGCAAATTACTGTACTTTAACAGCAGTTAGTAGGAACAGAAAAGATACAGCTTTGACAGGTTTGAGAGATTATCTTTTCTGAACTGGTTGCTCCCAAACTTGATTTTATAAAAGCAGAAGCTATGTCATGCCGTAAAGATGAGTGTGGTTTTGTACTGCAAGTATAACATCCATAAATGGAGAAAGAAATACAGGCTCTCTCAGAAAAAAACTGGGCCAGAGGGATTTAGGTACTTTAGTCCTAATGATGCCTTAGGGGCTATGCTTAAGATTTAAGGAATTCACTCTAGCTAGGTAGCTGGATAACTTAGAATATTAAGGGCCAAGAACAGTCTGTCTTTTACATGTTTGCTTTCTTCTGTATAAATAAGTGGGGTGTTGAGACAAAACACAGAGTTAGGCCTCTAGGCCTGGCAGGGGCAGGACTGGGGGGCTGGGGTGGAGTATAAGTAACAAGGGGCCATCCTGTTGGATGTTTAAGGGACATAGAGGTAAGATGAGCTTTAGTTGGATAGTGTAATGAGTGGGCACTTTGAAGGTTATAAAAATGGAGAAATTGTTATGATTATTCTCTTTGGATCCTTGGACATCACCAGTAAAACTGTGCTCTCCCTTCACCTCTGCAAGCTGCGTGTTTGTTTCACTTCATATCTCGCCCAACAGGCAACGCTAATGAGCATCCTGTTTAGTGTATTTGTGGATAAATGTAAGTTTTAAGTTTGCTTCAATGCATTCATTGAAATCATTATTATTTCACACAGACTTACTACTACCATAGTATAAATTTTGGATTGCTATTACAAAGAGTTCTGCTTGTCATAAGAATACCAGTGATTGCATGCAAGATTGGGGTCTTCCAAGTCTATATAAATATTTGAAGAAGAATGTCTTTATCTTAAAAAAAAA
>VYZS01023540.1:15421-52955 GCA_013400695.1 Neodrepanis coruscans
CGAGGGACAGCAGCGCCACCCCCGCGCACCGCCTCGGCCCCCGCACAGCCCCGGCCGCCCGGGCGGCCATGGAGGCAGCGGCAGCCCTGAACGAGAGCGGAGCGGTAGCCCCCCGGCTGCCGGCCGGCGGCGGCGGCAGCGGCAGCGGCAACGGCAACACCTCGCTGGAGCTGTCGTCGCGACCCCCCGCGCCCGCCGCCCTCAACCCCTGGGACGTGATGCTCTGCGTGTCCGGCACCGCCATCGCCTGCGAGAACGCCCTGGTGGTTGCCATCATCTGCTACTCGCCCGCCCTGCGCACCCCCATGTTCGTGCTGGTGGGCAGCCTGGCCACGGCTGACCTCCTGGCCGGCCTCGGCCTCATCCTTAACTTCGTTTTCCAGTACGTGATCCGCTCGGACACGGTCAGCCTGCTGACGGTGGGCTTCCTTGTCGCCTCCTTCGCCGCCTCCGTGAGTAGCTTGCTGGCCATCACNAAACTACCTACTGCCCACATTTGTTTGATACTGGTTTTGGTAGCAAGGGGCATGAGACAGCTATCCTTTGATTTCATCAATACATATAAATACCTCAAAGGCAGGTGTCAAGAACATGGTGCCAGATTTTTCAGTAGTGCCCAGCGACTAAACAAGGAGCAATGGCCATAAATTTAAACCCAAGAATTTCCCCCTCAACATTAGGAAGATCTTAGCTATATTGAGGTTGGCAGAGCAATGGAACAGGCTGCTCAGGGAGGCTGTGAAATATTCCTCTCTGGAGACATTCAAAGCCCACCTGAACGTGTTCCTCTGCCACCTGCTCCAGGTGAGCCTGCCTTGCAAGGGAGGGTGGACTCGATGATCTCCAGAGATCCCTTCCAACCTGAACTATTTTATGGTTCTCTTCATCTATTTGTGTGCTTTATAGAGGAAATGATCTGGCTGCTGGTTCATTGCGAGACATAAAGAGGGAGAGAGCTGGTACTTTATATGCCCATGGGATTGGGTCTTCTATGGTCTAACCTTATCATTTGGGCGATCTCAGAAACCAGCGCTGATGCTTTTGGTGGTGAACAGACTGTTAACTCGAGTATATGCTGTTCGGAGAGTGTAACTGTGGAACAGGCTTTTTCACAGCAGTTGCTAGGGCTATTCGGACGTTTCCATCCTGCGGCGCACAGAGCTCCCGCTGGGCTCACAGTCCCTACAGCCCGTGCTGCCCGCACGGTGCTCACTGCGGGAGGAGCGGCAGCCGCCTGCACACTTCGCTCCCCCGTGCGCTGGACCAGACCCTCCCAGCCCCGGAGCCAGGCGGGGAGAGCTGGCTACTGACGACCCTCGTGGTTCGGCACCACGGAGCGACCCCAGCGCATGCCGACTCTCAGCCCACCACAGCGGCGGCCCGGGCTCCTCCTGCCCCCGACCCGCCCCTGACGTGTGCACGGGGCGGAGCGCGGGGGTGGCCGGGCCGGCGGGAAACTTCTGAGGGTTCAGCACCACAGACAGGGCGGGCGCGGCGCCGCCGCCCGGAATGCGCGCCCCGCCGACCCCGCCGCCGCCCCACCGNAACGGCAACACCTCGCTGGAGCTGTCGTCGCGACCCCCCGCGCCCGCCGCCCTCAACCCCTGGGACGTGATGCTCTGCGTGTCCGGCACCGCCATCGCCTGCGAGAACGCCCTGGTGGTTGCCATCATCTGCTACTCGCCCGCCCTGCGCACCCCCATGTTCGTGCTGGTGGGCAGCCTGGCCACGGCTGACCTCCTGGCCGGCCTCGGCCTCATCCTTAACTTCGTTTTCCAGTACGTGATCCGCTCGGACACGGTCAGCCTGCTGACGGTGGGCTTCCTTGTCGCCTCCTTCGCCGCCTCCGTGAGTAGCTTGCTGGCCATCACGGTCGATCGCTACCTCTCCCTCTACAATGCCCTCACCTACTATTCGGAGAGGACGGTGCTCTGCATTCAGACCATGCTGGCGGGTGCCTGGGGAGTCTCCCTGTGCCTGGGGCTGCTGCCCGTCCTGGGCTGGAACTGCCTCCACGACCGCACCGCCTGCAGCGTCGTCAGACCCTTGACCAAGAGTAACGTGACACTGCTGTCTGCCTCTTTCTTTCTCATTTTCCTCATCATGCTCCATCTCTACATCGAGATCTGCAAGATCGTCTGCAGGCATGCACACCAGATAGCTCTCCAGCAGCACTTTCTGACTGCTTCCCATTATGTCACCACCAAAAAAGGAGTCTCTACCCTGGCTATAATCCTCGGGACTTTTGGAGCCAGCTGGCTGCCTTTTGCTATCTACTGTGTGGTGGGAGATCCAGACTACCCTTCTGTGTACACATACGCCACGCTTCTACCCGCTACCTACAACTCCATGATCAACCCCATCATTTATGCCTACAGAAACCAGGAAATCCAGAGGTCCATGTGGGTGCTCTTCTGTGGTTGCTTTCAGGCTAAAGTGTCCTTTCGCTCCCGGTCCCCTAGCGATGTCTGAGAAACTTTTCTCTGCCGTGCTGCACCAAGAGACAATCTCCCCAGTGAACTATTACAGTGCCTGTTCTAAACTTCAAACTCCATTGTGAAGTCATTGGAAACATGCTTAAGTATTAGCACTTTATACATGTTTGTGTCTCTGAGAGTGGTTCAGGGTATGGAGTTTTGGGTTCCGTGAAAGAAATAACGATGTGGTTGTATATAAAATTGCACATCACATTTGTGAAGTGAAGACATTCCGGTACCGCTTAATTATAGCACCTTATTTCTAGCTGCTGACCTGCCAAAACAGTGTTGCCTTTCTGAAGGGCAGATAGAAAGGAAGTTGTGTTTGTGTTCTATTTGTACGCGTGTGTGCCGGGGGGGAGGTGGGGTTCAGGGTGTATGCATGTATGTGTGTATCTATACTTTGCTGCACAATATTGATAAATTACAACATTTTGTATACAAATAAAACCATGTAAAATGTAATATAACTTTGTGTGTTTAGATTCTTTTAGAAATAAGAGAGTTGGCAAATTTGCCTGTTGAGCAAAGTCCCTTGAAAGCTCCCCATATAATTGTGCCTAAAGAGATCATCATTCACTATGGAGATGAAATACTGCACCAAGAAGGGCACCTTCCTGCTTGCTTGTTTGTTTGTTCTCTTCTTTAGTCTGGCAAAGGGTAACAAAGAGGACAAACTCCTTTTTCCTTTTTTTTTTCCTCCAGCAACCAAAGAAACAAAAAGGCTGATCAAATAGGCTGCTCGTTATAGTTATTTACCAGGTTCCCAAGAGCTTTCGTCTTCAAGTTATAAGTTAGCCCTTGAATATAATGATCCATTTAAAAATTATCAAACTATGGGAAAAAATCATGCTCTAAGATGGGCTTTTTTCCCCCTGGAAACACTGGAAGAGGAAAAAAGGAGGAAAAAGAAAAACAAAAGGCACAGATGTCTTTCCTAAAAGCTTGTAAAATGCCACAATAAATTGACTTTCCTTATCATCCACAGTTCTGAGGACAGTCTGAATTGTTCCCCCTCCCACCTCCTTTTTTTGGACTATGTTCTGTAGAAAAATCATTTAAGTGCCTCTTTGCTGTCTGCCTGTCTCAGAGCAGTATACAGTTTTCTGATATTCCCACAGCTTAGTGGCTTCAAAGAGTCCATCAGAGGTCAATGTTGTTCAGAGTTTGGAACACTCCTTCACTCAGCTTCAAATTCACCAGTGACTGATTTATTTAGAGAAATAACATGTGCAGCAGATTTCAGAAGCAGTGTTGCTGCTTATTTATTTATAGTAATGCCACACGTACATGCTAGTTATGTTATAGTTTATCATTATCATTTCAATTTGTGTTTAAGGGCTGAAACAGATTACTTTTATATGCATGGTATCATATAAAAAGTTTGGACTAATGTGTTTCCCAGTGGACTAATGACTGGACAATGCATCAAGCATCTGCCTGCTGGAGTAGCTGGGGCCACAAGCTTCAGAGAGGCTATGAATCAGTAATACAGAGTGCAAGTATTATGAAAACTGCTATCATTTCACTGATAATGCAAAGAGATTTCATTTAAAAGAAAAATTGGTATTCCAGACTCTGCTAGTTCCACTATTTTTATCAATTCTAATAATCACAAATATGACATCAAAATTGATGAATATTTTAAGGCATGCAGTTCATCAGGGAACTGTTGCAATGATGTTACAAATATAATTCAAACCAGATTTTATTACAGGTCAAAATGTTACCCAAATTAAGAACTCTCACGTTGCTGGTAAAAAAGATTTTTCCCCCCCCACTTTTCAAGCCCCCATCTCATACAATACATCTAAGCTAGTAAATAAAAGAGGGCAAGGCCTTCCCTCTAACCCTGTGGCAGGATAGCACAGACTGTGCTTAAACTCCCTGCCCCTTGCAAAACCAGGGACCAAAGCCACACCGCAGCATCCTGGCCCTGCTCTAGTCACCTGCATAGGCTTAGTCAAAGATGCTGCATCACCCACAATAGTGACTGCTGGGAGAAAAGACCAGTGAGTGCCTCAGACAGGTGAAACCTGGCAAGACCTTCTAGTAAAACTGGAAAATGTGAGAACTCCTAAGGCTGAGTTTCATAAGTCTTCGTAAAACCACAGGGGAGGATTGCCAGATGCAGGTCCTCATACCCTGGCACTGACCCTGCACTCAGGTGTAAGATGCTGAGTAGGACCAAATCAGGCTTTCGGGAGCCCTAATTTGAGCCCAGGCTCAAATGACCAACACTGGCTCTCAAATCTCCTAAGAGAAACTTCTTACTTTTAGTCTTTGAAATCAGGCAGAATCTGCCACAGACCATCCCTAATGCAACCTCCCTCTTTTAACTCTGTCAGGAGCTGAGCATCAGGGATTTTCACCACAAATTCATTATGCAGTGACATAATTATAAAAATTATATAAAGAGAACTTAGTTGAATAGAATCCTACCTCAGTAATAAGCCACGTAATTGATGAATGAAAAGGACTTAGATGAGTTACTCTTCCAATTTTAGCCCATGTTGCTTTAAATGAAACTTTGGGGGTTTTTTCTGTTAATTTTCAGTTTATCACTTTCCCCAATTATTTACTGTATCTACAAAATAAAGCTG
This sequence comes from Neodrepanis coruscans, assembly GCA_013400695.1. NCBI lineage: Eukaryota > Metazoa > Chordata > Aves > Passeriformes > Philepittidae > Neodrepanis > Neodrepanis coruscans. The sequence continues at coordinate 20,502 of VYZS01023540.1, forward strand.
GATCCCTCCATTTAAAAATGTGACACTTTTAAAGTATTTTCCCAAGCATTCCTCTCTTCTAGGAAGCAAACTTGGGTTACAGTGATATAAATCATTCATTGTCTTGGGACAATACAAATGTGAGAGTTATTTTTCTATATACCACCTTCAGAAAGATTTGCTGACTCATAATTTTTCAGAAATACTAAGGCAAAAGAGGAGAGGGTATTTTGATGGGGTTTGGTTTGCTCTGACAGTGAAATTGACATCAACTAGCTTGCAGTAAAATATGGCTTTTAATTTTCAGAGTGAGTCTGGATCTGCAGGAATACCTGAGCAGAATAACATAATGCAGACTACATAATGTCTTCTTTTCCCAAATCATATCTCACTTTAGAAAAAGAAAAGCTGCATTTCATGATGGAGGAAGTGCAGGAATTGTGTATAGCATGATGCCTGTATTTTCTTTGCTGAGTTTTTATTGACACATCAGAGATGTATTTGGGAAAATGGTGTTATATTTGCAGTATCTGGACCCACAAACTCCTCTGGTTACCAGATGATAGCACTTTTACCTTGATCATGAAATGGTTTGGGGTGAAAAAATGCCTGGAGTATCCATTTCCGTCTCTGGGCAGGGCATGGTTATGACCCTCACACAGCCACACTAGGAATCCATCTCTGGGGACAACCATGTGTCTTATCAAGGGAGACTGTGAACCGTGTGTCTGATCTTCTATTTTGAAAAGTCAGTGGGCAACTTTGTCTGCATAGAGGCCCAAACTGCAATGACAATTTCCATTACCGTTGGTGACCTCAGATCCTTCCTTGTCCCTGTGGAACCATTTTTATGTTCTCATGTCAATGGTGCAGTCTATGAGGGGAGAAAACATACAATGAGTTAGATGGAAGGATCAGGCCCAACGTTTGGTAATAGTATGTTCGATGTAGCCTTTACCACAAATGGAAATGAGATTTCCTGATATACCACTTTCAAAATGTCATTGCCTTTTTCTGAGGTAAAATAAAATCAGACCTTGTCTAAAGAGCTCCCAGCCTGTTCCCACTGAAACTAGTGATGCTCTATTGTACATCAGCCAAGATAATGGCAGTATCTCATTACAAAAAGTTACCCTTATGAGGCAGGCAGTCCTTGGCCTCAGCTCCAATTTTCATTGGAAACTGATGGTTTATTCCTAACCTTTAAAGTTTTACAGGACTTGCAGTGCCTTGCAAAACCGTACCCGGCAATTTGGCTTGTGTGAAGTACCTCTCCCTGTGATTAGCTACCTTGTTTCAGAAGGAAAAATTACAGAAAGAAGAGCACAGCTTTGGTGAGGAAGGCCTGGTCAGGAGCCAGGCTGAAAGCCCCCCACTCTACTTTATTTTCTGTGCGGCTTCTGCTGAAATCAGTGATAGAATGGTGGAAATGAGACTGACTCTGCAGGCTGCTTTGTATGAGTCACTGTATATTAAAAAGCTAGCTGGATTCAAAATCACAGGTCAAACAAAACCTCTTTATTTAGGTAAGCAAACAAAAGGACAAAACACTTTTAAACCTGAAAGCTGAGTCTGTACATATTTTTATCAATGTAATAATCCACAGGTACTAAGTAACATCCCGCGAAGCACTAGAATCTCGAATCTCCTTTCTGCCTCTCTCATTTCAGAAAGAATAAATTTTTATAATGGGTTAAAATTAATTTCTAATAGTACATCTGGTCCTCAGCATTTCAGCTAGCTTTTGTGACAGTCATTTAAAAACAAAAAAAGACAAGAAAGAAAACAAACAAGGTTTTCTTCTTCCTGGTGCTTCACAATGGAGACGCGTGACTCGGATGGCAAGGAGTGACTGAGTGGGTGCGATTCAGCTCTGCATGGAGGATGAGCACATCTAGATCTAACCTTGACCCTTGCTGAGTTTGCCTGTTTGAGGGGCACTTTGTTTGTGAGGTATCTCCCCATTGCTATATCCTCATCCAGTGGGCTCCTCTCTGGGACCTGCTGCAGCTGAAAGCTCACAGAGCAGCTCCTGAGCTGCTGCATTTTGCTCAGACGTGCCTCACAGAACTCCCGTAGGTAGAAAACTGCCATGGCTTTCCTTGCCCTATTGATGTTTAAGTTCTTTCCTCTTTCGTTTTCTCCCAGGGAAAACATTCCCCCAGGAGCAATTTCATCTACTGAGGGCAGGAACTCGGTGTCCTGGAAGTAACCCAGCTGCTGCTGGGGCAGCTGGAGAAACGTAAGCGCTGACTCAGTGCTGACAATAGAGGTGGCAGTCGGTTCAGCCAGAGGCAGGTCTGTTCATGTCAGCTCTGTCTGCTGCAAAGAAGTGACAGAAGGCAGCAGGAGGTGAAGCAATGGTGAGGTCTCTGTGCAGGCCCCACATGTTGCAGCAAAGCCTGATAGTGAAGAGCATTTTCCAGCAGATTCCCACTGTTTTTTTATGATTCCACTTGTTTGGCATCATAACACAAGTGGACGGAGAGAAAGAGAAGAGAAAAAATGAATGTGCTAGTATCTGCATTAGGAAAAGGGCACAATGATTCACATTGTAACTCAAGACATGGGAACAGCTCCTCCAGTAGGTACCTTGGATACATCAGCTGGCTGCGCTGTACCCTTCCAGCAGTGGGTTGGTGCCACACACAAGGCAAATGATCAAAAATATTTCTTCACTACAGCATTGTTTGGATTATCATCAATCCTAGACATCTCAAGTAGACAACTGCAAGTGCAGGCAGATCTCTTGAGCTGCCTAACCTACCATTCAGCCAGTAAAAGGATAAAATATTGTCCAGATTCACCTTTCACCCTGCTTTTAAACACAATTAAACTTTTAGCTGCAAGCCCAGACTTGACAATCACCTATAAGACAGCTTGCCCTTTCCATCCACTGCTGTCCTCTGTGCTCTTGACAAGGTGCTGGGCTAGAACACCTTTGCACCATCCCTCTCACATTCCTGTGTGGCACAGATTTTTCTACCTGAGTGTAAGTGTAGAAGTACCTTCCACAAGATTTATTACGAGGAGTTTAGAGGTTATTTCACTTAGGAGGACTTTACTGATTGGAAGAGGCATCTCTTTCCTAAAGACAGTTTTAGATGTTTTCTTCTCCTGCATTCCAGAGAGGCTCTCCTGGCTGTGAAAAGAAGGTAAGTTCTTACAGACATGTCTTTCCCCAAGCCTAGAGTATAGTACTGTTAAGTTTAATCTTTTATAAGTTTTAATGTTCTTACCTTTGGAAATATTTTTTTCTTAAATCCTTCCACTTCTTGGCATTTTGGGGGTACCTGTGTGTAATCTCTCTTCACGCCAGGCAAGACCAGAGTAAAATCTATGCCATGGCAGATTTTATAAAGCCATGTCAGCACTTAAAAGCAAGAATTAGATACTTAGGATCAGAATTAGGAAAAGGATTTAAGGACCGATATTCCTATGGGATTCTCAGCAATCTTGCTTCCTGACTGGACCTACAAGTACCAAATCAGTTAGCTGCTTTACATTTTTACTCTTTTTGCCCTTATAGCTGGGCAGGAGCACATGCACAGAGAGCTTTGACCAAGCTCCCTGGAATCTGCTTTTTCCCCCCCTACTCTTGGAGGAGATTGTGTGGATCTGTAACCTTACACCTGTGTTTTCCACATGGCTCCGTTTGGTTGGAAAGCACGAGAATACCACTTTGGATAAAAATGATCCAGGCCTTTTGTCTCTGCACTGGCCTATGTTTCCACAGGCTGAAATTTGCTCCAGAAGAGAAAGGGGCTGAGCACAGGATATTGGCAGAGAGGGGCTTTTTTTGCAATGCAGGTTTATCAGCAGTGTTGGAAACACTTTTTTTCTGTAGCAGGGATGAACTGGCTGCAATGCTTCAGGCACAGAGGATGGATGAGGTCAGGAGGAGGTGAATTGTCTCTTGGGAAAGGAAAGAAATTCTGAGCTGGGAGAATATTTTAATGTGGGTTTGGTTTTTTTGTTGGTGGTGTTTTTTTGGAGGGTGGGGGTTGTTTAGGGTTTTTTATGGGGTTTTTTGTGTGTTGGTTTTGGTTGGTTTTTTGTTGTTTGGGTTTTGGTTTATTTGTTTGTTGATTTTTTTCCATGCTACTCACCACCTAGCTCTTGACTTGTTTAAAACAGAGTTGTTTTTCCAGGGAAGGTTTTCTGCAAGTGACTTGTTGTGCAGTTGCTTCATTTTGTAGCTTAATTGAAAGACTGAGAATTGGTAAAAGGTTTTAAAAATTATCTTGAACCTTCTCTCTTTTTTGAGATAAGGCATATTTTGTGTGGATCAGAGCTCATTTTATCACCTTGAAGATGAAGGTATGCATATTAATAATTATATTTAAAACCAAGACAGAAGAGGTTCTGGAAACATTCTCCAAGATGTAGATTATTGAAATAAAGGTCTAGTCTCCTAAAAAATGTAATAAGATCTACGACACTCTTTCAATGAGTGAATTGTGTTTTTAATCAGCACCCTCAGTGACATGTGATCCTTTACATCACAGTGAGATAATGTAATTGTATACCTGCAAGTAGATATAATTTGTCAGTTCTAATTGTTGTTGCTTTTTATAGAAAGAAATACATCTATGTAATATTAAGATGCTGTCAAAAGAAATCTCTTCTTTTGGAAAATGAATGTGTCAGTAAACATGGGGACCATTCTATATTCCAATATCTTTCTCTGACTTTCGATGTTGTGGCTGATTTTTGTTAGTCAGTAGGAATTTAGGTTTTCCTAAAGAGTTTATAATTTTTCTGAACAGGGGTGTATTTTGTTTTAAATGTCACTGAACATGGTAAACAAGGGAAATAAAAGACAAATAAATTACAGGCTCCCCCTTTCTGTACACTTGCATTTCTATAAATGGCCCAAATTAAAAAAAAAATCTGTATTAATTATGCTGTAAAAATAATTGCATCAGAAAATCTTTTGCATGGAGAATTTGGGTATGAAATGTGATCTGTACACCAAGCATAAACCCAAGATTTTGAGTGACTCCCCTGCTTGACACAGCTGAAGATGGACTCCTTTCTCCCAAGGATCTAAGCCACTCTGTGACAGTCAAAGGCTGTAACACAGGAGACAAGCAGTTGCAGAGGAGCCTGTTGTATGAGGCCTCACTCATAAGGCTGTAACAGCTCCAAGAGTAATCAGATACTGCCTATTCATGAATGAGAACAGTTAATTACGTTATTTTTATTTTGAGTGGAGTTAAAAAGATTAGAATATTTTGTTGTGGTTGCTGTCACAGTGTTACTTCCACACAAGATGTGTTTGCAAGAAATAAAGGCTCTGTGAAGCCCCACAATTCTCCCAGCTTGTTAAGTGCCCTGCTGCTAGCTTGCCTGCTGAAACACACTGCTACTTCAGCAGCACACAGCTCTTATTGTTTCAACTAGAACATTTTCTTCTTTCATTAGACACTTTTTNCATGGGGACCATTCTATATTCCAATATCTTTCTCTGACTTTCGATGTTGTGGCTGATTTTTGTTAGTCAGTAGGAATTTAGGTTTTCCTAAAGAGTTTATAATTTTTCTGAACAGGGGTGTATTTTGTTTTAAATGTCACTGAACATGGTAAACAAGGGAAATAAAAGACAAATAAATACAGGCTCCCCCTTTCTGTACACTTGCATTTCTATAAATGGCCCAAATTAAAAAAAAATCTGTATTAATTATGCTGTAAAAATAATTGCATCAGAAAATCTTTTGCATGGAGAATTTGGGTATGAAATGTGATCTGTACACCAAGCATAAACCCAAGATTTTGAGTGACTCCCCTGCTTGACACAGCTGAAGATGGACTCCTTTCTCCCAAGGATCTAAGCCACTCTGTGACAGTCAAAGGCTGTAACACAGGAGACAAGCAGTTGCAGAGGAGCCTGTTGTATGAGGCCTCACTCATAAGGCTGTAACAGCTCCAAGAGTAATCAGATACTGCCTATTCATGAATGAGAACAGTTAATTACGTTATTTTTATTTTGAGTGGAGTTAAAAAGATTAGAATATTTTGTTGTGGTTGCTGTCACAGTGTTACTTCCACACAAGATGTGTTTGCAAGAAATAAAGGCTCTGTGAAGCCCCACAATTCTCCCAGCTTGTTAAGTGCCCTGCTGCTAGCTTGCCTGCTGAAACACACTGCTACTTCAGCAGCACACAGCTCTTATTGTTTCAACTAGAACATTTTCTTCTTTCATTAGACACTTTTTTAGGAGTAGAAAAGGCTCTGTCTCTGCCTTCATTGTCATTAAAACTGGGACCTTTTGTCTAAACATAGTGCCCACAGTATTGGTCAGATCCATAAAAGCTTCCTAATAATACTCTCCCATCCTGTTACGCTTGGTCTGAAATGAGCACTTTCTATTTTATCTGAGCAGAGAGAAACACACTGAATGTCTCTGATATTTCAGCTGGCGATGTCAGTCTAGCTTCTCTGTAATGCAGGCAGCAGGACTAGTTTTCTGCCTAACTGGTTGCTTATCCCATTTGCCTGGCAAGCTACACGGCTGTATCCATCTCTCCAGTGATTCCCTGGTGCCTCAGCCAGAACTAAGCAGAGTACGAGTACCCTGACACCCTTTCCCCACTTTATCCCTGCCACAAATTGAGGAGTATGTTGGTGGCACTCAGTGCTGTGGGTGCTTCCTTATTCTCAAGAGTACAGCCCTCCACAGGACAGTGCAAGTCTCATATTGCTCTGAGGAACATCCCTAGGTAGTAACAGGTGAGAGCTGAATACCTATGTGAAAACCTCTGCTTTGTGATACTCCTCTTCTGCAGAGCAGAAAATGATGACATGAGAAAACGAGTTATCAGTGAAATTTGCTTGGGAGCTATGAAAGAAAATCAGAAAGGTAATTTTCTCCTGGAACAAGATATTTGCATACAAAACACAGATAGGGTACACATCTTCCGTTCCCATTTTGTCAACATTCGTATGCTCTGTTACTGCTATTGCTCTTTCTTCTTGCCCTGACAACCCTTTCACCTTCCTTTCTGCCCCAGAGGTGTCCTTTCCTTCTCTCTTCCCTGAAGGCCCAGTTACAATGGAATGTTTTCTGCTCTCGGCATGAGCTACCTTTCCTCAAACACATCTACATTTTCCTTTCTTTTCATATAGCATTTCTGCTGTTTCCCTCAGAAGAGTTTCAGACGTGAGGAGTTGTGTTGACATTGCCTTGGAGGGGACTACTCCAAGGAGGAGGGTGTTAATTCTGTTCCACTTCTGCTCTTGCTGCGCCTGCGAAAACTATAAATAGTAGAGGTATTTGGGCCAGTTTGGCAGTCCTGGAAACAGAAATCATAGAATTATAGAACCACAGAATGGTTCTGTGGTTGTAAGGGACTTCAAAAAATCATTTGGTTCCAACCCCCCTGCCAAGAGCAAGGACACCTTTGACTAGATCAGGTTTCTCCAAGCCCTACCCAACCTGACCTTGAACACTTGCAGCTTCTATATCATGCAAGCAACAGAACTGGTTTTCTGCCAAACCAGTTGTTTGTCCCGTTTGCCAGCCAAGCCATGTAGCTGTTTCCATCTTTCAAGTGATTCTCCAGAGAAAAATGATTGGATCTACCAGATTTGCAACTTGCTTTTCTCACAGTGCTCCGGAATGGTGGCGTTTACTCTCTGCCTTTTGAAAGTCACCTACCACCAGAAGGAAAAGGCACAACAGGAATGGTATTTTTCAGGATACCCAGAGTATTACACTACTAAGGTATTCAGAGTACACACTGAAAGCTTAGCCCACCTCACTGTTAAATGTTGTTTTATGGCCAGGATAATCGTAAAGGTCATGTCATGCCACTGAACTACCTGAAGGACATCTTCAAGACCTGCCTTTGGAATGCAATAGGTAGCACAATGCTCTGAGGATCATTTTTTTCCACACACCAGAGTAGCAGCAGAACAGTGGGTGCAGCAGTGTAGTCCCAGTGACAGAGCAAGGGCATTAGGTTGGTCTAAAAGCACACCACAATCTGCTTTTACACGTGTCTGGGAGGTGAGTCAGACCCTTGAGTGGAGGTAACATTCTTACCCTGCAGCAGCACTAGGGGTGATGAGTCCCTTCTAATAGGGACATGCAAGCCTAGCTGAAGCAAAGAGCAATGGGTGAACTGGTTAAGATGGGGAGAGCAGCCAAGCTCAGGGGTCTGCAGCTGCCAGCTACACCACAAGCCTGACTGAGGCTCCCCCGGGGATATCTTCTGTCTTCCACTCGGATTATGAAAGCCCCAAATCTGGGGCAGGTTGTGGTGCTGTGCCACTTGGAGACCTTCCTCTCCACTCCATCTTGATGCTTTTTGAAGAGGCTCCAATCATGGTCTGGAGTTTGCTGGCCTCCTTTATCAGAAACTGAAATGGAGAAATACACATTTATGTCTTTTCACATATCACCAACAAGCAATAAAAATATCTTTTAAACAACCTAAGGCAGCTTTTACATCATCTTGCCTTCACTCTGTTCCCAAATGCCTTAATATGATGTTTATATCTTTGTCTGTCCTGGTATCACCTCTCTTTTCTTCCACATAGAAGCTGTTCCTGCTTCTTAAGATTACTCTCAGGTGGCCTCTCTTTAAAATGTATAACCCTATATAAATCCATAGCAACAATTTCTCGGCTGTTCCAGCACTTCAGGCTATTGATTGGCTGTGATGTGCTTGTTGTGCTGTGGTTAACCAGGTCCATACCCCTGGTTCACCCCAAGTAAAGGCGAGAGAAGAACTATTGCTCCGTGAGGTTTCCTGTTGACTTGCGTTTCCCAAGAGCTGTTTGCACAATCCATCCATCAGAGAGATGTTGTCTTTCTGAAAGTTCCTTTGTGCCAAGACCAAATAGTAGGGGTTTCTAAGTCTTTGAAGAGATACAGCAAAACTCTCTATGGTTTATATTACTCTTTTTCTGGTTTTAGTTGTTAAGGTCTTATCTGGAGCTGATGTAGGCAGTGTGACCAGGGAATCTACAGTGCCAGAGAGCCTTATTATTTCTTGTTTGTGCCTTGTTTGTGTTTATTTTTCTTTATATAAATATGACAGCTGTTTTATGAAAATGTCCTTCAGAGGTACAGTGAAGAAGAAAGCCTGACACAACCCATACTTTTTCTGTGTAACCTCTCAAAAGCAAGGGAGAAGAGCTTCTTTTAGATGAAATGTCTTTGCAAAACCCACTGTGAGAGCACTCACTGGAATGTGCTGCCAGAGTTGGAGGATGTACTGAGTCACAGGTGTCTGTCTCAGATGAAGTGTGATTCAATTTTTTCATAAATGACTTCAGCGATGATGCAGGGACAATACTTACTCAATGGGCAGCTGTCAGACATCTGGGAGGGGCTGTAGTTACCTCAGAGGACTGACTTTGTGTTCAACACAATCTTATCAAGTCTGGAAAAAAAACAAGAGGTATTAGAGGTAAGCACTGCAACTTAGCAGGAAAATCAGCAGTGTGAATCCAGGATAGGGAGTGAGCAGCCATGTAGCAAACCCATGGAGAAATATCTTGAGCTGAGCTTGGTCAACAGCTTCTCCTCACCATTTGTGAAGGCTCAGGGGAGCTCCTCCAGTGTGTGAAAGCTGTTGTAAAAATAAAAGGAGATCTTGTTCATCTAACATCCATGGTTTGTAGAACAATGAATGATGAGCTTAAATGGCAGCAAGAAAGAGACAGGCTTGACACCAGAAAATTGCCGGAAACAAAGGAGCACTGGAACAATATGTGCAAGGAGGTTGTGAGAACTTCGTTACCAGAAACCTCTCAGAGGAAGTTGCAAACACTTACCTGCAGCAGAGTGGCCTTGTCTCCACAAGGAGTGACTGGTTGAATAAACTTGTGTGGTCTTTACCAGAGCTATTTTAGTGTGTCACTGTTACAGTCACATGTACACTTCTTTAATTTGCTGTTAGCAAATACTTGAGCAGCAGGCAGTCAGGCACTACAGATGCTATTGTTCTTTGCCTTCTGTTTAGTCCAAATTTTGTGATTACTTTTTTATGTACTGATGTCCTCCAAGGGTCAGCAATTCCTCTCTCAATTCATACAACTTCTAGACCTCAGGATGGAGCCCATATGAGCAGAATTGTTTAAGAATAAATGTGGCAGCCCTTCCCCCAGATATTTCCTGCACAGTGTCAGCATCTTCTTAATCAAGTATTGAACTCTGAATTTGCCTGTGTGAATGTATATAAACATCTTTTTAGATCAGGGGTTTTTTGGTTGCACTTCCTTGCATGTAAGCCCATGGCAAGGAGGAAGTGCTACAAGTCATCCCTCACCAAAGGAGGTACTTTGGTACGCTTCATATAATTATTGCACCCAGCTGACCTCCAGGATGTTATAGAGAAATGACTGGAGTCATTTGAGGACAGCTGTACCTGCAGGTACCAGCCAAAGCACTCTTTTTCGTTGAGATGACGTGAAAATATCATGGAGTAAATTATGTTTCCTCTTTAGCTAAAGCTGGGTTTGGAAATAGGTGACAAACAAATAACAATCTAGGAAAAGCATCCCAGGTAAAGTGTTTTCTATAGAAATGTTCTTTATTCCAGGTTATCTACAAATGATAGGAGGGAGGTGTTATTGAATCACTGTGAGCTGAGTCCTTCCCCCATTGATATGGTATAAATGACCACTCAGTGGGCAGAGTGAAGACCTCCAGTGAGCAGGGGGTTGGTGTTACCCAAAATAGCAGAGAGTGGAAAAAAATTTCCTCGAGATGTTCATGTCTTCTGTATACGCTCTGTAGCAACTGACAGCACTATAGAGCCTGTAAATTAAAACATAACAATGTGGATAAACAAACAGAGTCAAATTCTAGTTTATGTCATTAGGACACAGACATTAATTTTAATTAATGGTAATTGTGATGTAATGGCGTCTGAGAGCAGAACTAAGGTAAGCGTGCATGTGCATATGTGCATAAGGCAGTATCTGCAACCCCAGAGGACAGGTCTTATGGCTTTTACAGAAAGGTCAGGGTAGGAGGGATCTTAAGGGATCACCCAGGATTTTTTTTTCTCAGGCCATTCAGGGAACCTGTGGAAAATAGCAGAAAACAATGCCATCCCTGTGACAAACTTTGGCAACGTTTTGCTGTGAAAACGTAGTAAAGCAAAGCATCTTCTTGAAGTTCAGTCCCTCAAATTGCCAAAGAACTCCAGCAACATCTACAGCTGGTAATAAAAGCAAATAAGGGAATCAATAAGTAATAATGTAGCAGATAAGCTGAAGCGTGAGAAGCTGCATGTGTTCACATGGGATAGATCACATCAGACAAAATCAATAGCTGCCTTTGTCAAAACTATAGGCTTGGTGACTGCAGCAGACATTTATCTAAACTACAGTAAGTTTCTACAAAGAACCTTGTATAAAACCTGCAGAGATAAATATGTTCAGGCAATCATGTTGCTGAGTTTGAATTAGTCAAACCTTGTTAGCTAAAAAAAAAAAAAATAAGGCAAGAATTCAGTTTTCTGGACCTTTCCAGGGATGCTGACAGGACATCTTTTGAATAAGGATCCCCTGATGCTGTCTAACACCCATAGAGCTGCTCGGTGCATTGATCACCCCATGCAGAAACTTTACTAATTCACTACCCTAAGTAATTGATGGCTGAAAACCTTTATATGTTTTTGAAGATCTGTTACAGAGCAAGTTCACTATGACCAGTGTCACTTTGATGCAATAGTAGAATTCTAATCCGCAGACTACTAGACAAAATAAAACTAGTAATTTAGCCAACATCACCAACATGATTTATTACAGCCTGTAAAAGGAAATTCTACGCTTAACCAAGCTGGCAAAATCACGGGCACTGATACCTCAATATCCGGTCACTAAAAAAAGGTATAGCCCTGCTGTTTGAATGAAAATGTTTATGAGATGGGAATCAGTTACATAATTTAAAGTGGCTCATGTTTGCCTTGTCAGTCACATTTATTTCTGAGCAGTCTGGCTTCTTGACTGAAACCTTACTGCCTTGTGCCACAGCTCAGCCCTGGTCCACTTGCCGTGGGTCACTGAAAGGGCAGAAGAGGCACAAACCAGGGAGCAACGCCACCTCACGTGCACACGGATGCTCTTGTGAATCAGCAGGCTCTGAATATATATTATACACATTCGCTGGTTTCCTTTTGTGAAATAGCTATTTTGCTGGCTCCAAACAGAGAAGCGCCTCTGTGAGACGATCACCACAGACAAGCATCTTTGCTCAGATGGAGGTTGGGGCTTGTTCTGCAAGTCTAAGACAGTCCTTGCCTCCTTCCTAGGCGCGGAAAGAGCCACTGTGTGCAGGCTGCTCCTCCTCAGCCCTGGGCATGCATTAGGAGACAGGTGCAGCAGCAATAAGTGAAAGCCTGGGGATTTCTTGGTATGCTTGCCTATATGACACTTGTTTTAACCTGAGTGATGCTGTTGGGAAGTGTCCCTGTGGCAGCCCACCTGTAGACCTGAGACCACTCTAAGACCTGATTAAAAATATACATTTTCTTACAATGTCTCATGACTACAGACAAAATGGATTTTCAACAATTAATTTTTAGATTTGAGTTTTCTTGGTTACTCAAATATTTTCAAACTATGCTTTCCTGATTTTCAGCATTTCCATAGAAGAATCAAAGCCTTTTCCCAGGCTGCTCTTCCAAAAACTCTGGGGGATGTCAGCCTTCATCTTGTCATATCATCAGCTCCTCTATTCATATGCTTAAACCAGGGCCTAGGAGCTCAGTTTTGGCTATCTCCAAGTAGGTTGTGCTGTATTAAATGCAGCAGGGGCCAGGACCCAGTTCCCTGCCTCTCCAGTACAAACTTTTAAAAGATGGTAAGGATTCAGCACACCATAAAACAACCTGAGTGTTTGTGGGAGTGTGTAATTGTTCACAGCTCTGGTACAGAGGGAGTGCCCCCAGAAGGCAGCCCCAGGGGGCTTGGTGAGGGATCACTCCTGCTGCGTGACCTGACAAATCACCAGGAGCAGGCAAACTGTCACAGAGAGTGGGACCCAGTGCCAGCTCTTGGATATAACCTGGCTGGGGTGTCCACAAGTGCTAGCTGTGGTGGGGAGGAGCTCCAACACAGTGACTTCCTTCTCTAGGCTGCTCCATGCAACCCTGTTCCCTGAGGAAATGCCAGGGTGTGGAGGCACCACATCAAGATCCTACTTTGGTTTCTTGGTGCATATGGAGACCCAAATCCACAAGCAGCCTCTACCAGCTCTGTTCTCCACTAGCAGTATGAGCCACTCTGGCATCTTCATGCAAACAAAGAAGTGTCTGTCGCTGGGGCCACAGTGCTTCAATGCAGCAGCTATGGCCCCTGGCAACAGCTCTGGTGGTGTGACCCCAAACAGCACTTGGGGGTCACAGAGGGTGTGGAAAGCCCAGGGAAACACATTGGGGAAAAAAATTACTTTCTAAGCCTGGGGGTCTTTTACTGCCATGTAATGCCTGAGAGCCAGAAGGGTTCACCTTGCCTTGGCATTGTCTAACAGTTGGTGTCATTGCAGCCAACACAGATGATATTCAAATGAGGGATACCATCACGCCTGTGCAGATGCTGGTGTTAGAGCACTTGCTCCATTGGGGTGTTTGGTACCACATCAGGGAGGAGATGTTTACACATGCATGAAGTTACCAGAGGCTACAACCACGGTCCTGGGCTTGGGGCTTCAATAGAGAGGGTGCTTTTGCCCAAGAATGAAGCCATCTAGAGACACACAGAGTGTTGATGCTTGCTGACAGAGCTGTGCCAGGGAGATTGCTGGGACCATGCAGTACCAGCCCCCCGCTAAAAATAATGTTGCAAAGGAAAACAGAAAACGGGGGAGAATCCATGTGCATTTCCCCTCAGTTCCTTCTTCCGGGTCAGCCCTGGGGAGAGAGGGTTGGGTTTGGAAAGATGTTGGTTTGAGAGGGGTACAGAGGCACAGGGCACCCCAGGAACAGGGATCTGGTATTCCCTGACACCCCATAAACACTCTGGTGAGGATGTGTAAGTAAAGCCCAGCACAGCTGCACCACAATGTAACATATTAACAAATGTGCAAGCGGCAATTATGTGACTTGCCAGTGAGATACAACTTCTGTCTTTAAGTATTTATAAAAGATATCAACATAATAGGAATCAAACCTTCCTTAATGCCCCTGTGTTTTCCCGAGTATGCTGTGAAGATCACAGCTTTCCAGCAGGTAGAGACCCCTGCAGAAACACCATCTCAATGCAGAGAAATTGCTCTATGGAAGCAGTACTCTGCTCATCCCTAGGGAGCTGCCTTATCCTACACCACATGCCTCCTGCTATTTCTGAGCAGTTCAGTTTATTTTGTAATTTGCACTTGGGCAAATTCCCAGTGCCTTTTCCTGTTCCTGAGGGTTGTGCTGCCATTCCAGCATCCCTCCAACTAGTCAAGGTGTGTCCTCTGGCTCTGTGCTGTTCTCGTGCATTTAAATGCTGGCACTGTACTGCTTCACTTTCTATACCTGAATCCTAGAGATTAACTGTGCTAGGCTATGTCTACCGGAAGGGCCATAACCACAGTTTTGTTTTGGTGTTTTGGTTTGCTTTTTGAGAGTGCTTGAGGACAGTGGCTTCGACCAGTGCCCACCAATGCTGGACCTTGGCTGTGGATTGGCAGCACAGCTGCTTGTGCCCCTTCCCATAGCAGAGCTGTGTGTTTTTCCACTCAGGAACTTTCTGCAAGCAAGGGGATATATTCTTGAACCAGCTATGCCCCACTGGTAGAAATAGCACAGGCACTTTTGAGTGACCATCTGGGCTCTGAAGAACTGTGGCTCATTTTGGAAAGACAACTTGGGTTATTCAAAATCATCTGGGTGCTTTTCTTGAAGACCTCTTGACCTCTCTTGAGTCTGAATTGGTCTGTGGTCTGCAAGAGGCTGAACTTGGCACAAAGAGGCTGAACCTGGTAAGAAAATGCTTTGAGGCTTTGGAGCACTTTGTGCAGCTGATAGGACATGGGCTGATGGATCAAATCACCTAGAGGACCAATAGCTCTGCATCAGAGAGGAGTGGACAGGCATTGCTCCTGCATCAGGCTGCATCCTGCTGTAAAGGAAGGTGTTGCAGAGCTCTTGCCACTGGAACCAGCCTGGGTATTGTTAATGTTTTGCTGCTGTTTATGGCCTTCCCAGTAGTTGAGAAGAATGGGACGGTCAGGCTGTGACACCCACTGTAGCCAGCATTGTAACAGGCCCAGGGGGGCACAGAGGGTCGGGTGTGGATTTGCTGAGCCCCCACAGGTCCTTCCTCAGAGGGTCCTCCTGGTTTCATGTCACTCATAGCAGAGCTGCTCACAGAGCAGTAGCAGTGCCACCTTTCCTTTCCAAGATGACCAAAGGAGAGGGATTTCTCAATTGCTCTGGAAACTCCCACAGGGCTTCTGCAGGACTTTTGCCCTGGTGAGCAGGAGGCTGTGCAGGGTCCCACCACAGTCCCTATCCTCTTGAGCAGGTGGAGGCCCTGGTCCAGCAGCAAGCTTCCCATGGGTGACACGGTGGACCTGGGAGCTTTCTCCTTTTATGCCCATCCTCGCTGCGGCTGGGGTGATCAGCAATGCTCGGGTGAGATGATTAAAACCTGCTGCTTTTCTCTCGAGAAGAGCACGGTGACTGGGCACAGGGCTGCCCACCCGCACCGCGGGCCAGGCTCAGCGCGGCGGGTAAATGCTGCCACCTCTCGATGTGCATGCCTCGGGCGGTTCCGCGCCCGCCTCCTCCGGCAAAAATTCGGGGGATTTGTTCGCTGCGTGTGAAACGCCGTCACTCAGGTGGTTTTCGGCACGGCTTGAAGTGATTTGTGGTTAGACCCGGGGGCAGCCAGCTAGGTGATAAAGCAAAACTGCACACGCCATCTCCGGGCACAAACAGCACAATAAAAAGACATACTCTGTATCCCGCTAATTTGCAGTGGTTGATCAAACATTATCTGATGGTAGTTGTTAGTGAAACAGCAGAGGCAGACGGGGAACAAGCAGCCTTTCCATAGTAAACAGCCAAAAGGAAAGCGTTCTACTTTTAATTTCATTTATTTCATTATGATTACGGTTTAATTATTATTCTTGCAGTGAAATAAGAGAGATAAGGGAGGAATTGTGGTGATGAATAGTTTTTACTGGTCAGTGCAAAGTGGTATGTATCATAAGAATTATGACTTGCAAAGGAAGAAGGAAAAGTTCAGAAACCAAAAGAGTGGTCAGCCTGCAGGCAGATAAAAGTCTGCTGCCCAGAATCCACCTGCCCAAAACAGAAAGACTAAAATACCCCTGTTGACATTATGGCAGGAATGGGGAACAGTTCTGAAGACACTGTACCTCCAGTGGGGTCCTTCATTGCATCAAGCAAGGCACAGAGTCAGGTGTATCATCTGCTGGGGCCCCTGGGAACAGTCGAGGATTCAATTTTGAATCCAAGACCCTCTGCTAGTGAGGGAGAGAATGTGGACCCAAGGACAGCAGTAATGTAGACTTAGAACAAGGGGTAATGGGTTTAAACTGGAAGAGGGTGGGTATAGACTAGATTTAAGGAAGAAATTCTTCACAATGAGGGTGGTGAGACACTGGAACAGGTTGCCCAGAGAAGCTGTGGATGCCCTGCCTCTGGAAGTGCTCAAGGCCAGGTTAGACGGGGCCTTGAGCAACCTGGTCTAGCAGAAGGTGTCCCTGACTATGTCAAGGGAATTGGAACTAGATGACCTTAAGGTCTCCTCCAAACCTAACTAGTCTATGGTTCTATTATTCTATGAAGGAACAACATTGCCCCATAGTTGGGCTGAGGGAGCCATCATGGCTGGTACCAATGAAGGGGACAGGGTACCCCTCTGGAGGCTCCCTTAGTGGGGGTGATGGTGCCAATCCTTCACTCTAGAGTCTGGATTTGGTGCTGTGCTATGTCATAATGAGGACAGTAATCACATGGGCTGCAAATGCCACATCCACCCTTGACAGATTTGGCAGGTACTACTCACCCCTGTTCCTCTGCACTACCATCCCCAGGGGTGCATGCCTGACACAGAGGGCTGTCTTTTGGGCTGGCAGTAACAGTGCTTTCTTTCTTTTTCTTTCTTTCTTCTTTCTTTTCTTTTTCTTTCTTTCTTCTTTCTTTTCTCTTCTCTTTTCTTTTCTCTTTTCTTTTCTTTCTTTTCTTTTCTCTTTTCTTTTCTTTTCTTTTCTTTTCTTTTCTTTTCTTTTCTTTTCTTTTCTTTTCTTTTCTTTTCTTTCTTTTCCTTTTCTTTTCTTTTCTTCTTTTTTCTTTTCTTTCTTTCTTTCTTTCTTTCTTTCTTTCTTTCTTTCTTTCTTTCTTTCTTTCTTTCTTTCTTTCTTTCTTTCTTTCTTTCTTTCTTTCTTTCCTTTCTTTCTTTCTTTCTTTCTTTCTTTCTTTCTCTTTCTTTATTTCTTTCACATAAAGTGCTCACAGCTGAAAGATCCCACCTGGAGCAGCTGGAGCGGCTGCAGACAAACACACACAGCCGCTATGGAATACACAGCCATGCTTCTGAGCCTACTCCAACATTGGGCCTTATTTTTGTGTGCAAATTCCAGCACTCGCTTTTTTGTTAAGAGAGTGTAGCTACTTATTTTAAGAATAAATGCAGCATGCAGTCAGCCTGCTGCCTAAGCACAATGGGAATGGCTACACTTCCCAGACAGCGACAGTGAGAGCAGGGTCTTGTTCCCTCTATCTCCGTTACAGAAAGAGCAGGGGCTGAAATTTTGCTCCAGCAATGCTAAGAATAATATGTAGGATCAAAAGGCTGGTTTCATCTCTGGGGATTGCAAGTCTGCTGAAAGTTTGCTGTAGGAAATAAGAAGAGAAAAGCTGTTTGGGAAGGCTGGAGTGGTTGGGAAGTAGTGGTGATGCACTGCTCTGTTTTTGGATAGCTTTCTGTCAAAAGCAGCCTATACTTTGCTAACCAACTTTTCATGTTATGAAGATCAGTGCTAGCTGAAACTGAAGGTTTGCAAGGGCCTTGTTGCTGCACTGAATTGGAAGAAATACTTTTATGGGCATGCTGAACACAAATTAATTGATACAGCCTCTTATCTTAACCTGATGAAGAGGGGTGAAAGCAGAAAGGGGGCAGACTTGGGGACCTGTGGGCTGGAGAAGCAAGGAGCCACCTTGAGTAAAACCTGCCACAAGCACGGGTGAGGGCTGCAGTCTTGGAAACGTGAACCAGGTGCTCAAGAGCAGCACAGAAGTGGCTGCAGCCAAGGATGGATGCTAGCACAGCTCACTGCTGGCTCCTTCCTGCCGCTGTTCTGGTCTGCACAGAGCTCTGCTTCCTTTCATGTAATCAACAAATTAGGTTCTGTAATTTGCCTTACAAACAAGACTCTCATGTGCTCACTGCCTTTTCTATTTTAGAGGTTTAGCAAGCAAACAGTGGGAGGCCAAAGAATTAAAGCCATAAAGTAATCTGCATATAATCAGTAATTACCATGAATCAAAACCTCCTTCACTTCAGCTGGTTATTATTTCCCTGATAATGTAAATCCCTGCGCTGACAAAACTAGGAAATGCTCATTTTCACCAGAATAGCAAATAATTTCCTGCTGTGACCATAATACCGTATAAAGCAGTTTAGTGACCACATAAATCCAGCTAATGAAATTTATGGGGAATATAGGGACTATTAAAACAGAGGAAAAACCTGAAAAAGTAATCATTCCTTTGTGTGTTGAGAGGGGAGCATATTTTGCCAGCAGATATCTGTTAAACACCTTCTTACATGTGTCACTGACTGGCCAACACTGGGAGCCGATGGTGATAATGACAGGGTATTCCAGCAGGAATTTTGTGTAGCTCAAATGTGAGGTGATGGTCATGTGTGGCTGCAGCCGTGAGAGCCGCTTCAGGTTGCCCTTGGGGCAGAGGGCACAGTGGCCACTGCTGGGGCAGGGCTTCAGCCCACATGTTCCTAAAAATGCCTCATGGTTGCAGGGGACATGAAGTCAGCATTGCCACAACTGTGGGAACAGGGCTGGCTATACCCCAGCCTTACAAGTTTCTTTGTTGATCCTTGCATCCTGGGATATTGCAAGCTCCAGAGATGTGGCAAGTCAGTGGAAGGTTTCAAAAACCAAAGAGGCAACCGAGCCTGGCCTGAAAATCCCTGGAATTTAGGGTGGTAATTTTTTATGTGACCTTAGAGAAACTCCATCAGAAGATCTATGGAGAGTGAGTTGCAGGAGCTGCCTGGGACGCTCAGAAATATTTGGTTGCTCACAGAGCTGGGCTCTCTCTGCTATGAGGGAAAGGGCTGAGTTGCTGCTTTTTGCCTCTGATTAATCCAAAGATGAATCATTGGCACTGAAACTTCCCCTGGAGAGAACAAAGTATACAGAAGCAAAGGAGTTATCCTAATGTTTTCCTCTAACTAAACACAGTTGAACTACTGCTAGGAATCCTACTGACCAGCAAATGGTGCTGGCTCATGGGCAACATCTGTCCTGTTTTGGAGCATTGCTAAATTTTTTGTGTTTTTAATATCCAGAAGATGCATCCCTTTCTGGGGTGCAGTGAGGGAGGGCAGCCCCCAGCCCAGGCTGCTTGATGGCCTCCTACATCCCTGCATGAGGCTGTGTTGGCCATGTGTCCTGCTTGCAATGCTGGTTTTGGCTTTGCCAAAATGCAACTGGGAAAAATCCAGCCTACAGTGTTTGCTTGGCATGAAGGAGAATTGCTAAACTACACCAGCATGCCAAGACTTCAGCTGTGAGCTGCTTTCTCACAAGGTTAGAAGTTTTGGGCAGTTTGCTGGAGTTATTTCTCGCTGGTACTGAAGTGCAAAATCGACCTACAATAATATGACACCAAGTGTGGATGCTTGCTCCACAGGAGCGATTGGGGTGGATTGGAAAGGAGACCTGTTCTAAGATTTTAAAGTTGTGGTGAAGGAAATGCCTCACAGAGGAGCAGAAGTGGCTAAAACACAGAACAAAATCCCACTAAAGGGAGAAAATTTTTGAAGCTTCTCTTGGAGTGATAATGCCATGGAGCCGAGACAAAATGTCACAAGTTTCGCAATAAATAACACTCTGATGTTAAAGGCATTAAAATGAGGGAGAGGGGAAATGGAAAAAACCTCTCTGGAGGGATCCCTCAGTTGTCTTATGCTTCAAAGTGAAGCTACTGAACCACCACAGAAAGAAATATAAGGAGAGGGCTATTCAGCCCTGTTTGTCAGGAGATGCTTGATACCTGCTCCAATCTGTATCCAGATGTTTCCAGCTGCCAACAGGAAAGTAGCTTGAGCAACTGCCCAGAGCCTGCAGGTATTGTAAAAATAAGAAGAAATGTGATGGTTGCCATTTTCTTTAGAGGCTGTTACTGATGCTGCTGTCAGGGGCTGCTGCCAGTTGGGGAGCACAAGTGATGACTACCGTGGCAGAATCTATTCTCCAGGCAAAGGCATTAGCAGGAGGAAAGATGTCTGCTTGCAGCAGGCATGGATCAAAGAAAAAGCACAGGCTTTGCAGAATTGGGTCTGTCACTCCAATAGGAATGGAATGGGGTGCACAGCTCCAGCCTCTGCTCTGTGGTCTGCTCTGTGCCCCAGAGCCCATTTCCTGAGGCTCGTCTATGTGTCCTTTTCTAGCAGCAGCTGGGATGGTAATGAGGTTCCCAAACCCTGCCTGCTCCTCCACAGCTGCCTGGTTGTGTGCTGCCAGGCATTCATTAATCCCTCAGAGCTGACAGCCAAGTCAGTCACTCACGGGAGTGCTCCCTACATTCGTGCTGGCAAAAAGCAGGTTCCCAAGTTGACAGAAACTTGCTTTTTAAGCTCTTAAACCTGACACAGCTCATTAAGGCTGAATCAGGGAAAGGAGAGCTGTCCCACGCAGCTCAAGGAGCAGATGCAGGGAACTAACATCTACCAAGGGATAGTGATGTATCCAAGAAGCAGTTTGGGAATCAGTAAGATCTGTCTCAGCTGCAGTCACAGAATGTTAAAAAAGTCTCCTGTGAGCAGGCTACCACCCCTCAAGAATTGTTTGAGTGAGAAAAGTAGAGAGGAGGTGAAAGGAGAAGAGAAAATTGGTGGAGTGGCTGCAAAAAGGGAGATCACTATTGCTGCTTGTGGTCTCTGGCTATGATTCCTCTCCTGGTGCCTAATGTCACTACTTGCAAAAGAGAACTGGAGAGAGTAAAACTCATTCTGGCCTGTAGCTGAAGAGACAGAGCAGACACTTGATGGAGCTCGAGCAGAATTTCTGTCAGATCTTTTGCTGATGTAGCCCTGGGCAGCAGAACTTGTGCTGAGGCTTTGCCTCTATGTCTTCTCTTGAAACTGCTCTGATTTGTGGAAATGCTGAGTTTTGCGGCTCTGGCTGCTGGCATAACCCTGC
Source organism: Neodrepanis coruscans (assembly GCA_013400695.1). Lineage (NCBI taxonomy): Eukaryota > Metazoa > Chordata > Aves > Passeriformes > Philepittidae > Neodrepanis > Neodrepanis coruscans. The sequence continues at coordinate 41,848 of VYZS01023540.1, forward strand.
ACTGTTATGGGTACATTGCTGTAAGCTGTACCCGGCTGTCAAGCAGGGGTTTCTGCACCATAGTGTGAGCTGGTGCTGACATCTGCTCCCTGTGTGTATCCATGAGCTGGGGACAGTGAGATGTGACAGCCCACTGTAGTCTGTGTTCCTGTTTGCATCCTCAGAACAGGCCAAGGGCTCATGGCCTCCAGGTAAATCACATGGGGATGCACTTCAGGGGTGGCAGCTGCACCCAAGCTGAGATGGTCCCAGCATGCTGGACAACGTCTGTTGCAAGGCATCTGGGGATGTTGGGTACCTCTTTGCACAAAAAGTCCCACAGCATCATTTGTAGAACTTGTTTGTGCATCCATCAGAGAGGTGATGGTGTGTCAGCACCCACCTGAATGTGGCACCCCTGTGCCATATGCAGGAAGGGATAATTTCATCAACTAAAGGTCTGTTTAATATGCTTTCTGCTTTTTAAATCCCAGTTTACTGGGAGAGAACATAAATCCTTAATGATATCCAGTATTTAATAGTTACTGTTCACAACACACCACTAAAAAAGAACCGGAATTATGTCTCCTTATAATTTTTGTTTCTTTGTTTCTTTCTGTTCTCTTCCATTTACCTATTTATTTTTGGTCTGTCCATGATGGCTACATTGTCAGTTTTATCTTTTGATAAAATCCCTGAATGACTAATTTTGCGCATTCCTAGTGTTCTGCTCTGGTTCTGCTACCCAGTAACTTTTGTTTCTTCTATGCTTTTTATATTGCCCCTCTCTTTCACTCCTATCCTGCCTCCTCTCCACCGTTTCTCAGTAGGACTGGTAGATAATTTTTAACTGTCCCAGATTACAGTTCAAGAAAGGCGTGAAGATGAACAAAGGTTTCTCTTCACTTATATGGGACATTAATGACACATTATTTTTGTGGCAGACTTTGAGCCTTGGTTCTAACCAGCTGCTGTGAATGTACAGCGGTAAACAACAGACTGTAAATAGTTCAATACAGAAGACTTGATTTAGTACCTTACAAGACAAAGCAATCAATAATCTATTACATATCTAATCACAGGCGTGAATAGCCCAGCAGCTCACCCAGCATTCCACCAAATGAGAAGGGCAGTTGGAGACCACAGTAAAAGGGACACAAATCACTGAGATTGCAAATGCAATGCTCAGAGTCAATAAATAAATGCACATATTCAAATTCAGCAGCCACCTCTCACTTCTAGAGAATCATGCTATTGCTATCTGGAGACTAGTTGCTATGGCAGAAAGCTGTAGCAGTGGCAGAAGGCCAAGAATCCCACTTTTGAAATGTTAACTGAATTTGACTCTTGACTTTTCTCAGACAAGGTTCATTACTTCGTGTGACTGCGCCATATTAAATGAGTACTGTGTCTGCCCTGGGTACCAGCTTGGAAGGGACATTATTAATCACTGGGACAGTGAAGCGGGTCAATAAGAACCATTTGTCAATAAGAATTTATTTTTGTACTTTCAAGTGATAACTGCAGTCACATAAGGAGCTTTTTTTTGCCTTAATTTCTTTCTTTTTTCTTTACATAGGACAGTGATACCCAGCTTGCAGCTCCTGGATGCACTCGGAGCATAAACCCAGTGGAAGTCTGATGGTGAGGAGATCCTTTAATTTCAGCAGTCACAGCCTGGACACAGAAATGCTGCTGCTTTGTTTAAGTGACTACATAGGCTGCTGTCCGTAATAGCCACCAGAAAAATCAGGAGTTTAGAGACTTCAACAAGGAACAGGTACAAGCATTAGTCAAAAAGTAATTTAGTGAACAGCAAAACTACCTACACATGGAACTTATGGACAAGCTCTCCTTTCAGCTGTCTAGAGTGCTGACCTAGCCACCTGCTTAAAGGGTGGCTGCAGGTGCCTGTAACGCCCTTTGGCTTGAAGATTTCAATCCCTGACAGCTGTGTAAATGAGATCTCTCACATTTAGTTACTGGAGCAGGTTTGGCCAGTTAGGATTACTGAGATCCAAGGAAACACCTGAACACCGTCAAATGCTCATGCAGCAATGCTTCTGACATCTTTTTTTTAACACTATGACGAGCCATTGAGGACACGCACTTTGAAAGTTAACAGAGAATGGCAGAACCAACCAATGGTGTTGCTGCGGAGACAACTATCAAAGAGAACAGTGTATAGAGAACAGCATCCAAAAAGATGCAAATTCACAAACAGTGATTTTTCTCCCACAGACACAGAGATATTACTGTTACAGTGGGAAAGTCTTGAGCATAGCAAGCAATGTAAAAAATTGTAGTGGAGGCTGTGATGGCGACAGTGAAGTTGGAAGGGTTGCTGTACACTATTCCTACTCTAGTCTATACCTCTGGAGTTTTGCCCAGTCACAAGAGTAAGCTAATAACCACATGTCCCTGCAACTTGTTCTGTAGTGTAGAGCACTTAATGTTCTACCTTCAGAAATCTCATTCTGACTTCCAAGATGTATTTTCCTCTTTTATACAATTCCATCCAAACGAGATTGCAGGGTAAGAGTGCTCTCATACTCTCTCACATTTTCCTTCTCAAAATGCTTTTAACTATCTGCTTAGACTTGAAGGAGTTATTCCAGTGAAGAGAAACACAAAACTCCTGCACAACATGCACTACATTGCTAGATAGCACTCAAAAAGTGACATTGCAGTATCACCCATGTTCTTCATTATCTTTCATTAACCAGAATTTTGACTGCTGCCTCAAGATACATTGATGGTAAAGTGTTTTTTTCAAGAAACAATCCTAAAGCACATAAGACAAAAGCTCCCAATTCTGTATTTGTATTTTTTTTAAACCAAGATCAGAGTAAGATTTCAGCTTTTTTTTTTTGCTAGGTGTGCATATAGATATAATTTAATCATAGTTTTCTTGTTCATTGAAGTACAGAATATTTATGGTAACATTGTAGATCACAAATTAAATACTTGAAATCCATCAAGTATCCCTTGGACATACCAGTGAAAAGCAGGCTTTATTGAAAAAGCAACACCCAGGAACATTTAAAATGAACCGTTTATTAAATCAAACTGTTATTTTAACAGTTACATAAGTTACACAGCATGTTTAAGTCAAAAGATTTCACAAGAAAAAAAAAAAATTAAACTTTCATTATGCAGGCAAAAATAGTACCACACAATATGTACCTGGGAGGGAAGAAGGGAAAGGGAAATTCTAAACATTCAAATAAGGCCGTAATTATTTAAAAACAACAATAAAACAATAATAAACCCCCCAAAAGATCCATTTTCTTTTCAGTGTGTTCAGTGCTGCTAACTATATGTACTTTTAGTGTACAGGTGTAATCGAGGCAGTGATATCTTGATAGCTAGGTTAATGTTTTAAAACACTATCAGAAGTGGAATAAGGCTCATTAGTACATACAGCTGCCCTTGGAATGTCAATCTCAGTTGCCTTCATCAACTTAAAATTCACAAAGTGCACAGTTAAGATATGCCAAAAAATTTAAACTGCTACTCTACCAACAGCTGCCCATGCTTAATACTTAGTGGTCTACTGGAAGAAAGTATGTTCTTTCAAATAAGATGTGTAAGAAAAGCCACTGTAAAACATTTAGTTTCAAAGATGCACTAGGAGCTTTTTGTAAACTGAAAAGTAGAAAAACATGGATTAATTATGTAAAGAAAAGAATACAAAAAACACTAGAAATGACCATCAAACTTTCAAAGAACAAGCACCACAATGGACATTAGCATTTGATTTTGCAGTGTACAGCAATGCAATAATTTTACTCCAGCCAATCTACTTCATCAAATTCTGAATCATCTTCTGAGTCACTGTATTCCACAGCAATGCGACGAGAGAGTATAGTTGCAACATCATTCTCAATGCGCTCATGTTTAGCTTCTTGTTCACGTTGCTCTTCAACTTTGCGTAGCTGAATACCTAAAGAACATCAAATCACAGACATGTTACTCTCCTCCTTTATCACCATAAAGATATTTAGGTCATGATTCACAATATGCTTCTCAAGCAAAAAGGAAGACCGAGGACACTGTCCTCCTCAGATAAAAATTCTCTTGTCAGATTTTTAAAGAGGAATGTCAGAATTGCAGTGGCAGACTAGATCATAAATCCTTCTACTAAAATATCCTGGTTCTGATTTCCCATTAAAAACACACCTACATTTTTAGTACCACTGTGATTAAGCCATTTTGCTATTTGCATTTGCAGACACTTTCTATACCCTCTCTTCCTGATTTCAATTACGAGTTACAGCTATTCTGAGGATCGTAACAAGACAGGACCTCATATAACCCTGTTTTTATCAGGTAATGATCTGTTTTGAATAAGGTATTACTTAAAGATCAAACACAAACACATACCAACAGCATGAGAAAGTTAAATCTAGGAACTTAGTTAAAAACATGACAGCTACTATTTATTTTCGTTTTATACTTGCAATATCCCAAACTGACACAGACTAAATACAACCTACATACTATACTTAATGTTCTCCATTGTCAGCTGACAGGCAACCCCCTCAAGCACAGGACCTTAGGTGGAATTTAAGTTGTGGTAACTCAAGCCTTTGTTTCTTGGGCATGACTTGGTCAGAAGCGTTTTCAGCAACCACATAAATTAAACCAGCAGGCTCTCCTTTCTCAGTGTGTTTTTTTCTGCTCACATTCTCTACGAATGTTCACGCACCCCTGTTGTAGTCAACTGTTGTTGACACTTCTTCAGATTCAATGATGTTAGCAACTTGTGTATATAGTTGCTGTAAAAGTATTTTGGATTAGTATTATAGTCTGTCTACTGATACTACAGATTTTGTATTGTGTTGTAGGTGCAGGGGAAAACCAGAAGAATGTAGTACTTGAAACATTTCAAGCGAACTATTCGTAGATACCCCACCATCAAGCAGCAGCACCCACAGTGCAGTGGAGATTTTTCTGGCCAGGTACAGCTCGCACACACAGCTCCTCACTAGACCATCAGGAAAACACTGCCCTGCATCTCCACCGTTGACTTGCACCCTGCCAGTGAGCACCTCACAATGTAAAGGTTGCTCCACCACTTTGCTGAGACATGCTGAGATTAGATACTAAATAGCTTTTAGTCTTCAGCAATGATTTCTGAATGTCACTTATATGTGGTGTTGTAATACAGTGACATATGATCAAAATTCTAATATCAATCAATCTGTTCTGCTTTTATCTAACAGTCTGTGGAAAAACAATGTTTTTATCTTCTATATAATCTGTAGGTTATTAGAAATAACTACATATTCAAGTAAACAGAAATGAGAAGATAATCTCCATAGATCGTCTACAAACACATATACACTTTTTTTTTAATCTAACTTCCACCGAGAACTACTTCTGCCATCCAAACTAAACATCTGATAAGTGCAATTACAAATTGAAAAAAAATCTGTCTACTTGGCAATACTGTAGAGAATACAAAGCAGAAACAGAGCTAAGATGCATTCCTCTAACTTCTCACACATGTGAAATATCCCATCTCTCAAAGCTAACATGTATTTAGCAAGTTTCTAGCCAAACATTACCTTTCCGTATTGCTTCCAGCAAAACGCTTCTAGCATCACTGATTACGGGAAGAGTTGAAGGATGGCGTTTGGGCTCAGGAGCAGGAATCACTTGGGATGGTGGAGATGGGGGCATTACGGGCGCATGGGGACCAGGGACAATGGTTGTGGGAGGAGGGTGCAGAACGGGAGGAGGATGAGAAAGGTTTGCAACTGTGACAGGGGATGAGGGTCGAATGCCAGGAGGTGGCAAGGGAGGAGGTGGGGGTGGTGGAGGAAGTCCCTGTACTTCAGCTTGTGGAGGAACTGGGTGAACAGGAACAGCTTCGCACACTTGGGCAGCTCTAGTGACAGGAGGAGAGGGTTGTGCTAGCGGAGGAGCAACTGGAGGTGGAGCTGGATGTAGAACTCCAGGAGCTATCTGGAGAGGAGCTGGTGGAGGTGGCACAGCCGGGGCCNCAAACACCGGTGTTCTGCCTGTTGCTGGTGACTGAGGACGATTTTCTACCAAGCCAGTTGTAGAACTGCAATATCCAATAACAGAACAAAGTTATTTGAGTTAGAGAGCAGAAAAATAATAATAGATTCACTTCTACAACTTAAGAACATTGAACCCTGGGCATTAAAGAGCATTAATTTCAAGGTGTTCATTCACACCTCATATACAAGGAAATCTAATTTTCGGTATGGAGTATGCACCAGTTTTCTGGTTCAGCTATTAACCAAACTTATGTTTTTTTATAAACCTGCATCTTTATCAAAGGTTTCCTATACTAATATAATTCTTCCCCGTTGTCCCTATGTAAATTCAAATTATTTTTCTGAAGGGAACTAGCAATTGTTTAACTGCTTTGATTCATTTTAAAACTGTGAAGTTTTAAAACAGTACAACGAGGACAAGTTAGATTTGAAATACATAGTTAAGGTATGATGACAAAATGAGCGAGGCTAATATCAAACAGCATCAATTTTATGTACAGAGAGGTATGTTAGATGCTCATTATAGTGCAATTAAGAGGTGAACAGAAGAAAACAAAAGGGAACAGTAACATTACTTTCCTGAAAGACCACTAGATGATTTCTTCTAGCTGTTGTGGAAAATTAATCTAAGGGTATACATTTTTGTGTATGATCCCCTAAACAGTAAAAAGTAATTCTTTTCAAGAGACTAACATCTTCCTGAGGTAGCAATTACATTTGAATTAAAAATCCTCTATTATAAATTGTATGTACCTGACCATAATCTAAGATTTGGGACTTAAAGCGACACAGCAGTGACAGCTGAAGCCTCACTCTAGAAAATATTCTAAGTATGGAAAGGCACTGAGAAATAGAAAATAAAAACACTTGAAGGTGTGGGGGGGAAGCACTTGTAATTTAGCAAGTGTGATGAATATATAGTTTTGACAGCTGACTGTCTTACTGTGATACATTCTTCCTTTCATTTAGGCTGAAACAGTTCAATTGTACAAATTTCCAAAACTCCAGAGCTGCATCCTGAGATGCCAATATATTTTGCAGAAACATTTTCCATACAGTTATCTGCCTTGCCATTTAACTCAGAAGGCAACAGAGCTGCAGTATTAATGGCAGGATGAGGCCTGTCTCCACAATGGCATTTTACAGGATTTAGATGCCTTCTGGCTTTCTGTCCAACTCCTGTGGGGCCCTGATGCTGCAGACAAGCCAGGGCTGGGACTGCCAGAGCCCCCGAGATGTGTGCACTGCCTGGACAGCACAGAAATAACACAGAAGGCAGAGCAGTGGAAAACTAAAATGCTCTAATAAATTTGCATGTGGCTTGACTTGTACCTAACACAGGGAGGCACAGGTTTCCCATCTCCTGCTCCATGCATTGGAGGTGGCGGTGGTGGTTCATGTGGTCTGACCAACACTCGCTCCTCAGCTCGGTTCAGAAGTTCTGACATCTGGCTATAGGGTAATGCAGAAAGTGAATATGATCCATCCATATGCTCCACATATGCTTGAGATCTGTAGAAAAACAGTGAAAAATGATCCAGTTTAGCCCTTAGTGAAAGCACGTATTAGTTCTCCCAGTTCTATACTTGTTTGATTTCTGAATAGAAGTATCTTCTCTTCATTAGTGTTGCATATTGCACATCATGACTTTTCAATAATACATCGCACTTTCCCTGTCTCTGCTTCTAGCGGCTCAGTGGCTTGATTTTGGCAGGTGTATTAGATAGTTTCTACAGTGTGTGTGTGACCTTGGTGTTTATCAGTCACATTATTCTGAGGTAAGTAAACATAGCAATACAATCAGAACTACTACTCTTTTATAACAGTCATGAAACATCCACCAATGTTAGAATGGTAGAATTTACAACTGAATAATTTAGCTGAAATTCTGTCAGAGGATCTATATTCCAACACATATAGAGAGCTCTCTAACAGACATAAGACTTAATAAATATCTATCATTGAATAACAGCAATAAATAAAGGTGATTCCACTTAGTCATTAATGACAACTTTAGACACACTTCAAAGACTTGATCAGTTAGGAAACTTTAATTAACTACTCAATTACAGATTTTTTTTTTAATCTCTATTAAATTCACAAAAATATTAACAGAACGTTTTCCAACAAGTAGAGCAATACTCTACATTTCCACATACTGCCACCACTGTAGTATCTAAGCCGATTAAATTCTGCAGGGGAGAAGTTTCTACTCTGTTATTCCAAAGCACAGTGTTGCTCTATATCTGAACAACATGCTCTGGACATGTAGTGTTCCCAAGCACTTCAGCATTATTGACAATTGCATTACTGAGATAATCAAGATTTAGGCCAGGATCCAGGATATAAAAGGATACCTGCAACAAGCATGTCTAAAGTGGAATCCAATGTACAATATAATAGAAGGACAGCAGCAAAGCAGATGTTTCTGGCAAGGACTTGATACAGCAGTTTACAGAGATACTACACATTCATTCCTAGAAATACACTAATCACCACAATTTCAGTTGTACTCCATCCCACTGTGTGAAACACCCTGAGACTATTTTTACATTCTGAATTGAGCTAAGTTTTCTATAAGTAGGTTTTACTATTTTTCAGACAGCAAATCCTCTCTTCTAGAGCTGTCATTATTATTCATCATCACTACTGAGTCTGTTTGAAGGCCTTAAAAAATTGAACAAAATAGTCTCTTATGGTGCCCTTTTGGCCAGAGAAGTTAGCAGGGAAAAAACTGTTTTCTGGAGGACAATGAATACATACGAATTTTAACACACACACACCCCCAAAACCATATCCTCCAATTTCCTAATATTAATCTTCAGCCCTCTTTGCTATCACATATTTCTTGGCTGGTAAAATGGACTTAGTTTTGCACAAACACCAGAAGTTTAAACCCAGTAGGTATTTACCATGTGAAATAGTATAGCCACCAGCAAATACATGCTGTGAAATGAGAATTCAACAAATTGGATTTTGTAATAGGCTATAACCAGAAATGTCAATCAAATCTTGGATTTGTTCAAGAATAAAGAGAAGCTCAGCATTCTCATTTGAGTTCCAAGTGGACATTTGTTCATATCAGGCTCTTGGCAGTGTCTGCTTAAGAAAAATCAAGAGACTGGATTTCGTAGGTCAAGACTGGCGGAATATGTGACACACTTGGGTGCAAGTTCGCAGCAGTGACACTACACCCGCTTCAGGCTGCAAATAACAAATAATTACTCCTTTAAGGACACACTAAGTATTTTAAAACTGAGTTTGGTTAAGCTAAGTCAATGATTTCCAGTGCATTTCAAGAATAGCAGTAGCAGCTCAACACTGACCATTTCTCAAGCACGCTCACTATATAGTACGAATATACTTGATAAAAGATAGAAAGAATAAAAAGGAACCTTGATTCAAAATGTGAAGCTGGGCCATTAGCAACTTCAATGTGCTTATGTAATAGGTTAGCATCATCCTCTGCGAGCTCTGGACCTTGGGCTAACTTCTGCCACTCTCTCCGTCTGTCGTGAGGTGCCCTTGGCACTTTTTCTGGTTCATGAGGGCGATCTAGATTTTTCTGCTGTAGGAGAGTTGTGCAAACAAAACCGACAACTTAGTTAATGTTTTTAAATTAGTTGCATATAAACAGCAGCAATGGAAATAATGGACAAAAATTCCAATTCGAGTGCAAGAAAAATTTACTTTGAGGCTAAACATGTTACACAAACCAAAAAGACTCAGTGAATAAGTAGCTAAATACAGAGTATTCAGCAGAATACAGTATATAAATATACTGAATAAGTAGATAAATACAGAGAAAAATAACTGTATAAACAGCTCTTTATTCTAAGGCTGTAATGAAATCATGAATTTGACACATATTTACTTTATTATGTACGAAATACACAGGATAATGGTGAAACAAAAAAGTATTGCTTTTTGCAATAGTTCTTGTTTAATTTTAAGACAGTACAAGCAAAGTGCCCTATTCCTACTGACTTCCTTTTAGTTTAGAGTAAACATATCTATTAGAATGTCATTCAAGGTTTTTCACCTGTAAGATTGTCAACATTTTGTATTAAAAATAAATATTTGAGTGAAATTCCTAATTTTTGCTTTATTCCTCCTTTTTGAGTAATTGCTAGTTCTGGCAAGCCTGTTGTTAGTTACATTAAGACTAAAGCATGAAAGCTTTAGGTTCTACATTATTTTACTACTATTATTTTATTATTTAATTATTTGTTGAAGTTGAATGAATACAACTAGTTTTAGTTGAATAAAGATGACTCTTTAGAGTTTGGATTGTTATTAAAGTAGCATATCTGCAAACAAACCCTTTTCAGGAACAAAAGCACCAGAAGCTATATAAAATTAACATATATACCTTTTGCTTCCTCTTTTCTTTCCTTTTGTCCTCAGTGTCCTGCAACATTTTTTCCTTCCACAGATCAAAGAAGTATGAAGGATTAGTATAGAACTTCAAACCCTCTTTTCCATCATCCCTGAAATACAATGACACAAACAAGGCACACTATTTATTTGACAACACATGAATCCAAACATTAAGACAAAGGAAAGGCATAGTAAGGAATACACTGTATCTCAGACCCTGAAATATTTTACTGAGGAACATAAAAAAGATGATCAAAGACCTACTGTGACATCAGTCTTTACTATCTTTCCTGGCATCCAAGGTCCTAATTTTAGAAAGATAATTTTAACATAGACAAAAAAAAAGAGTATAATAAATCAGAGAACTCCCACTCCAATGACTCAAATCTTGCTGTTAAAGTATTGAGCAAATTTCTGTGGCTGCTTGTGTCCAGCTACTGATTCAAATTGACTTTGTGAACAACATTAATTTCCATTAAAGACCTTTCTTTCTACACTTAACTGTTTATTTTCTTCACTCCACATACAAGAACATTACACAGTTTAATAAAAACACAAATAATAAAAATAGCTTTTATTTACCATTGTTACACTGTGTTAAAAGCTGAGTAAAACAGAGTAAAGTTTTAACGCTTATAATGTATTCTGCTGCCTTTATTCCTCTGGCAGCTTCAAAATTTGCTAGTCTGGCTCCTTAAATATCCAAGTGCTACAGAA
>VYZS01023543.1:0-32556 GCA_013400695.1 Neodrepanis coruscans
AAGGGGCAACCGAAAAAGCCATGAGTGCATGGGGGCGGGCGGACCCGGAGCAGAAAGCAGTCGCCAGGGCCGCCAGCGCAAGGCAAAGTCACCATACCATGGCTTGATCGTTTTTAATTTTAATTTTTTAGCCCCACGACAGATACTTGAAACAAATTTGAAAAAAAAAATCCATCAAAAATAGTAGAAATATGACAACAGAGAAGACCGTGGCCAATTCTTGGGCTAAGCAAATGAGTTCCTGCTGCAGGTTAAACTAGCTTTCAGAATGCAAGACATTTCCTTATCTCAACCCAAACCTCCACTTCCTATATCTGGTCATGTGAAGGGAACATTTCTGCATGCCTGAGTGTTTTCCCTTCTTGTGATCCACAGTAACCCAGACCTTATCTCTACTCTTTCCCAGGGCTGTGATACCAAAGCTTATCTTTTGTAGTGTTTATCTACTCCAACAGCCTTGAAACTCTGTTAGGTAGAATCACTGCCCAAAGGGTTATTTCTGGAGTGGTGGGACAGAGACCACTTCTTCTGCCCCCTTGACTATTGACTGCAGTGAGTAGGGGAGAGCACAGCTTCAGAGGCACTAGGTGCCATCAGTAGCTCTGTGGTGTGCACATCTGTCTGACAACTGAAGTAGAAGTATCTCACTTCACACCAGCTAAAACAAAATCTTTCAGGTAAGTGCTCTGGGTAAGTTTTTCTTTGATATCTACACTTCTTCCTATTCTGATTTATGAAATGTCCTAGATTTCTGCAACTGAATATAAAACTATCCCCTCAATGACCACAGAGAAGTAATATGCTACAGCTGCTCAATTTTAGCATGACTCAGTTTTTCATGTCTTCAGCTCTTTATGGTTTTGTTACTGCAGAACCTGATTGGACAGCCTTAGTTTCAAATAAGGACAAGACGTGCAGTACCAGAAGACACACTGTGTCTGTTCCTAAGATATATATACAGAGACTTTAAATAAATCTTAATTTAAAAGAGCCATAACAGAGAATGCCATGATTCCTCAGCTAATAAAACAACACAGATAATACAATTAGCTGACTGGTCTGGAAAATTATAATGCTGATGTGCTCTAATGAAATGAAACAGAGACAGTGCTTGCTCTGCTGGCTGAGTGGGCTGATTCCTGTTCCAGCTTGGTTTGGGGAAGCAGCTACATCTTCAGAAGGCTGTCTTGTCCAGTCACTTGCATGCCAACAGACATATTATTTTCTGGTACCTTACAGGAATCCTGGAATCTGAGGTTTAGAAAAGAAATAAAACACATAAATTGCTCATGGCTTCAAGAGTACGATTCTGTTCTGCAAAGAAGAGGGATGAAGCCTTATCAATTGTATGCATCCACATACCAGTTGAGCAAAAGCTTGGAACTAAGAGTATATTTTTAAGGATTTTGTAACCAATACAAAAGTCACAGAAGTGACTCCAACTGGCTGTGATAACAATTGCATGTATGCTATCCCTATTCAAGTCACATCATCATCTGTTTTTACAATTACTTGAAATTACTTTTCCAAACCAACTTTTTTTTCTCCCCTTTTTTTTTTTTTTTGGAAAGGTATATGATTTTACTCCTTTGTATGTACCTTCTTGACACAGCAATATATATATATCTATATAACCTGCACCAAGCAGAATTCAAGACAAGGGGAAGAAATTAAGTTTGGCATAGGAATAAAAGAAATCTTTGATAATTTCCCCTTGAAATACAAGTGGAGTAAAATATGGTTAATCTCCCAGTGATGCAAGCTCAAAAGTGTTGTGCCAGTTCAGGTCCAGGGTAGCTGAGCACATGCACAGGTACCACTAAAGTCGATTACACAGTTTTTCAGCCATACCACAGGTTGATTGTGCTAAGAGCCCTTAGAACTGCTTCAAAACAGCAAGTTTTGGACTCCAAAGCAGTTTAGAGTAAATGAGAAGTGATAAAATTTAGTTGGTATGGGTATCTTACAGTCAAAAAGGAGCTGAGACTGCTGTATTGAAAGGTAAGAAACAACTGTAGGGGAAAAAATACAAGCTTAACATTGCTTGGAGAAAATAAGTTGATGCCTTCAATTCTGTTTCAAATCTCTATAGCAGGAGAGCATATACCTTCTGCTACCTGAAATGTCTTGCAATGCATCTACAGCTAATTTTTCCACTCATCAGATAAAAATGCACATTCCACCTGTATTTTTATCCTACTTCCTATTCTCCTAGCAATTTAGCTCTGAAATATTTGTGTGTACTTATTTCCAGCTGTGAATTCCTCTTACATTTATGAGAAAATGGTGATTTTAACCTCTATAGAATAAGATACAATTATTCTTATTTCCCAGTTGTAATGCTATAATAATATATTAATAGCATTACAGCTACATATATAGTAGCATAACAGCTGGTACAGTGGTAATAATGCCACCTGCAGCATCACTGTACACTCTCTAATCTTCTCATTGTCCCACGTAAAGCTTAGACTTGCCATCCTTTCCATCTCAGAGCACAAACTCAGGCAAAAAAGGCCTCATAAAAGAGGCTCAACAATTTAATTTAAATCACAATGAAGTCTTTAATTGTAGCCCAGGGAAGAGTATTTTAAATAAACTCATATGTATTGGAAGCAAACACTTCAGGTGCAGGGTGGAAGTCAAAGTCACTAGTTTTCAAATTAGCACATATTTAAATTAGTTCCTACAAATAACACAAAACAAATAACAAATAACATTTACCTGCCATGAGCAAGAAAATCAGACACTCCTTCTTCTGCTCTCTCTGATGGAACCAGCACAGTTTTTTTGTAATGCTTTAGTCAAATTCCAGTAAATTTTTAAGCACTTTTTTACAAGACAGGAAACTAATACAGGCTCTAGGCACTTATTTCTTAAATTATCTTTGTTTTCAAAATGTATTAACTCAAGTCTATCTTACCTTGATCAGAGATGGCAGCAGAAACGCTACATTAAAGCATTTCCACTTAAACATATCTCATTAAGACACGTAAGTGGATGCTCAGGAACAAGAAAACATATTGTCCTTGTTCCTCTTAACAATGTACCATCTGGCTCCATCATGTCTGTGGTGGTTTCACCCTGGCTGGACAGCAGGTGCCACCAAAGCGGCTCTGTCACTCCCCTCCTCAGCTGGACAGGGGAGAGAAAATATAACAAAAGCCTGCTAGGTCAAGATGAATTCAGAGAGAGATCACTCACTGATAACTCTTATGGGCAAAAGAGACAAAATGGGGAAAATTGTTTTTTTACCATCCAGAGCAGAGTAGAGAGGAAAAAATCTTAAAAACCCAAAACCACAAAAAAAACCCAGCAAAAAAAGCAAAACCAAAACCACAACAAAAACCAAATCAAACAAAAATGAAACAAAACAAAAAAACAAACAAACAAACAAAAACAAGCTGAAACCACAACAACCTGAAACCAAAACCACCTTCCCCAACCCCTCCTTTCCTTCTGGGCTCAACCTCTCTTTATTTTCTCTACTTCCCCTCTGCAGCAGTGCAGGGGGATGGGGAAAAGTGTTTGTCGTCAGTTCATCACACACAGTCTCTGCCACTTCTTTCTCCTCATGGGGAGGACTCCTCCTCACACTTTTTCCCTGCCCCAGCATGGAGTTCCTCCATGGGAGACACTCCTCCATGAAGTTCTTCATTGTAGGTCCTTCCCATGTGCTGCAGTTCTTCATGAATGCATGGATCCCTCCCACAAGGCACAGTCCTTCAGGAACAGGCTGCTCCAGTGCAGGTCCCTCACAGAATCACAAGTCCTACCAGCAAACCTGCTCCAGAGTGGTCCAGAGTGGTTTCCTCTCTCCAAAGGGCCAGAGTTTCTGCCAGGAGCCTGCTCCACTGTGGGCTTCCCATGGAGTCAAAACCTCCTTTGGGTATCCACCAGCTCCGGCATGGGGATCTCCATAGGCTGCAGGTGGATCTCTGGTCCACCACGGACCTCCATGGACTGCAGCAGGGCAGCCTGCCTCGCCATGAACTGTAGCATGAGGTGCAGGGGAATCTCTGCTCTGGCACCAGGAGCACCTCCTCTCCTGCTTTCTTCACTGATACTGGTACCTGCACTGCTGTTTCTCACATATTCTCACTCCTGTCTTCTCTAGCTGCCGTTGCTATTGCCCAGTAACATTTTTTCCCCTTCATAAGTATGTTATCTCAGAGCTGTATCACTGTGACTGATGGGCTTGGCCTTGGTTAGTAGCAGTTCCGTCATGGATCCGGTTGGCACAGGCTCAGTCAGACATGTGGGAAGCTTTTGGTATCTTCTCGCAGAATCGACCCCCACATGCCTTCTGCCACCAAAACCTTGCCATGCAAGACCAATGCACTGTCTCACTTGAGAAAATGCCTCATCCAAACTTTGATGTCTTTTGCTTTCTCCCTTCTCTAAAAAGATTGGTAGTATAAAGATCAGCATACATTAGCCATAGAAAACTAAAGAGTTTTGTAGCTCTGCAGAAACAGGACCAGGATAGAGGGTTTAACTACGGTCAGGACAGAGTGTTTAACTATCCATTTGAAATACAGAACAGCAGTAGGGTACTTCCAGCACAGATTCACCCCACCTCAGTAACAAATCACATTGTTCTGAAGTATTATATTTATGTGAGTGGAAATCATCACCACTAAGACTAACCCAAATTCTGTAAAAACACCAAGTAGAAACAGATATTATACCTGAAACAAAACTCAAGATCACACTGGAAACACAAACTGGTGTGCCACATATACTCCACATTTGCTGCCCAAATACTGGTTTTCTCATATTTATACCTTCTGATTTAAATGCCATAGTAATGACACTGCAGTCATAGAAATACTCAACAGGTTAAGTTTGATTTAATTACAATTACAGATCAGATATCTAAGTCCTAGTTTTTCCTCCCATATCCTTTTATTCCAGTGTCAAAGAAAATACATAGTGAGGTGTTTATGTTTGTATATACTATTCCCCTGACTCCATTTCTAGTCTACTAAATTCCTTAGTGAGACAAGTTATACAAATGTTGGCTCTGCATCTCTTTCATCGAAGCTCATTATTTCCTTTTCTTCCTTACTTAACTTGTCCATGTTAGAATGCATTCAGCATTTTTGCTGTTTTCAAACACTAACAAAATAGTGGGCAGGACTGATGCCTGAAGGGGTATGCTTAAGTGCTGACAGCCAGGAGCAGTATTATGCTCATGCATCCTTCTTGAACAGGAAAAACAAGGTCAGCTGATAGTCCAGATTCTACATATGACCAGCACAGGGCAGGGCGGGTGGAAGAAAGCCAGCACAGGGCTTCCTCAACAGCAGAAATACAGAGGAAACTATCTTATATATGTAAATGTACACACACTTCAAATTTGTGAAATAACTTACAAAACAAAACAAACAAACAAACCAAAAAACAAACCAAACCAAAAAAAAAATCAACACACCTTGTGAGAGCAAATAACTGCCTATAATCTAAGTTTCAGTCCAAATAAAACTTCACATTTGCTTTGCCATAAATAAAGTTCTGCCACTATCCTCACAGAAAGTTTGTGGATCATACCAGGCCCGTTTTCAGCAAAGACAAACCTACCTGTGTAAAGAGAAATTACAATGAAGCCAAAACTAAATAATGTTGTTACTCACCTCTGTAGTCTAATCACCTAACTGTGATACAAGCATCCATATGGCAACATTGCTAAATGCAAAATCAAAAGAGATAAAATTACTTCATAGTCAAGAAACTTACATTTTTACTGGTGGTTTTTTGTGTTTTTTTTGGTCCTCCTTTCTTAGAGGAAGAGTCCTTGGAAGAGTCCCTGAAAAGCCCAAGAAACGCATCTTAAATTCAGAGTTGATCCCATTGTGAGCAGAAGGCTGGGCTAGATGATTTTCCAAGCTGACTGATCCTATGATTTTAGTGAACTGCCTTTCTACAACCATTAATAGCCTTTGAAGTTATTTCCAAAAAAGCAGAAATATCTGTAATTCATTAGAAAACCAGCACTTCCTAAAGTTGCAACTATGCTTGTACAACTTTTACTTCCCCATCTAGCAAACATAGTGCTATAATGGGTGATGCTGCCTCACACAGTGCTATGTCCACATCCACTTCTCTATTACCTTGGGAGGACAAGCTGCCTTATTTCAAACTAGTTAAATGGCAGGTATCATTCAACTCAACTCAATTAAAGTAGCACAAAGTTGCACAATGATTAAAATCTTATATTTCAATAAAGTTTAATGAGCTGGTTGATTATTTTTATAAACTTATAGCAGATCAAACAACTCCAATTAAAAACAAATGAGTGTGTGTGTGTATGTATATACATACAAAAAGCCAGTTTAATGAAATACAAAATTTTAAATATATCATTAAGCATTTATTCACATGCACAGAATGCTGTAGCTTGGCCTTCTGGTATCCTAATGTTCTCTTTTCTGATCTTTTTACCACATCGGGACTCTATTTTATATAAAAGTACTAATGTATGAATCTGTAAATATTATCAATATTACATGCTTTACAAAGTGTCTATAAATTACATCAAGTCAAGACCGCCCTGGGTAGACATGGCAAGTCACTGAAGTAAGCAACACGTTTTAAAAATAATTCCCATTTATTTCAGAAACAACACATTAAAGAAATACTTGACCTGTGCACAGATTCCATAAATAATCTGATAAACAATTAGTATTGTGCAACCAACTCACAAGACCCAGAGGTTTCAAAGTGCATAGCAAGATAATAGAAGTTTGTGGTTCCCATTTTACAGCTGAACAGCTGAAACAGAAAACTCATGTGGATTGTCTGAGGTCTTATTGAAAATCAGTATTACGAATGCAGAAAAAAGCCTAAGATTGTCAACTCTCAAAACAGTCTGAAACCACAGATGACCTGACAGTGACTAAATTTATAAACAAAATTAAGACCAGAAAGTGGCTTTGTTCTTTTAGCTCAAATAAGGAATACAGATTTCTTATGGATATGAGGTATGGTCAGTAAGGACAGATATTCCAAAATCACTCATGGGAAGAGGCCCCTTAATAAAAGACAGATGGATAGAAAGAAAACAGTGGCCTGGATAAAGCTAGATGCCAGGGTCCACTGGAATCACCAAAACTGAACTTCTGGCAGAGCAATACTCCAGGGAAACCCCCAAAATGCCAAGAGGCATTTTTGAGTTGCAGGAGTTTCTGTAGAGACCCCTGCACTAGTAAACACTTTCCTCATGCTGTAGCATGAGAAGCCCATCCACGAGGAGGCTTCCAAGCTATTTCACTACCAGAAGACCTGGCAGTGCCATGGTAACCAGGGGCTGTGAAAACACCTGCTCTACAGCTGAACCAAGGCTCATTCAGGCACCTGTCAGCCCGGGATCATGGTGGCAAAAAGCCATGGGACTTGCACAGAAAGACGCTTCTATGCAGGGTCTAAATTTCTACAATATGGCTATTCTGAATGACTTTGTTCTGAACTTTAACATAGCATCACACTGCTCAACACTAACTAGAAATAGCATTTATTACCCACCATGTGTAGACATACTGTCTCAAGGACTGAGATTTCAGAGAAGGATAATTCTACAGGCAGAGATAGAAATGAAGATGGACCTCTTTTGGCATGGATATCTACCCTGAGGGGCTGCAGAGACTGCCCTTAGGACACACTTACATTCTGCCTTTGAAGAACAACATTGCACAATTCTGTTTTGACCAAATATCACTGGTTTCCTAGCATGGCACAGTACCTGAGCATGTGCTTTGTGGACGGAAATGCAATGCACAGGCGATTTGGGAGGAGAGAACAATGCTATGGACATTGCAGTATATAGGAATCTTCTCTCCTTTATATCATACACTCATGCACATTGCAAAGATCTGTACAGCTGCCACAGATGGGAAGTTAAAAACTTCAGGTGAGGTCACATGGCTCATTTTGTGTCATGCTGATCTCCTGGTCTTGTATGTGACGTGGGCACTTGCAGTTTTCCTGAGGTAGCAGACAGAGGTCTTTTTTCATTTTTTTAAGAAAAGCAAAAGTGAAAGAAAAGAGGACAGGCAGATGAACATTTTGGAGTTTCTTATGAAAGACACAAACACTCTTGAAGTACAGCAAATTTCTGAAATACTCCATTAGGACAAATAATGCCACAGCCTCTGAAAGCAAACTTCACCTCTCAGAATCACCCTGAAGAACAATTTCAAGTTTATTGTGGCAAGTTACAAATCTGTTTATTAGAGAGGCAAAATTTTTCTTAAAATAATATCCAACCACCTGGCTCTCCAGGGCCTTAAACTTTATACAGAATGTATGTTTTGTTCACTGACATCCTGCAGCAGTCAAGGCAGAGGAACTGCAGGCACTGTGCTATAGCAGCACACAGCAAAGATAGCAGAGAACAGAGTACTGTTATAGTGGGGTGTTCAAACAACTTAAGTGCAGAAACTGTTCATCAGAGGACAAACGTACCCATTCCTTCTGTTGTTCTTCCACTTTTTCTGCCAAGCATTTTGCCAGAACAGGGTCTACTTTGGAGTCAATCTTGTTAGCAAACCAGTGCCCATAATTCAGAAGCCATCTTAGTTCTCCAGCCCCGTAGATGCAGACACTGCGAAGGTGGGTACCAGTGCATGGAGGATACAAATAATCTTCAAGATAATTCCATTTCACCAGACGAGTTTTGCTTTGTAAGTCTGTTATGTCCTGGGATGACCTTGGAATTTCCCCAGGGACCCCAGGAACACGTACAAGAGTGGCCCAAAAATGTTCATCTGGAGAGTATGTGTCCCTTGACCATTCAAAAAAATCTTTTGCAAGCGAGCTTTCAAGGGTATATTGAATAAATTCTCGGCTTAAAACAAAATACGCACTGCCTACAAATATTTCAATATTATGAGGTGGTGGATTCTTGGAAATATTAGTTTTTACAGGCATCTGCATGTATTCGTAAGGCACTTTCATAAGTTCATAGTGGTAAGTAAATCGTTCTCTTTTGCTACTGCTTGGCTTCATAGTTTCCAGCATATTTCCTCCACCAAGCTTCTTCAGTTCCGTGACCAACTCAAAATTTGACCTCAAAGGGAAATCTTGGCCACACAAATTGATAACATACTTCCATGGAACTGGAGAGTTCATCAAATCAGATAAACAATTGAAATCTGCTTGCAGACGTGAAATATGTGCATAGTCCACTGTCTCCAATTTCGATGCAATGAAAATATTTGGAAAACATTTAGCTAGATTGTTCAAAGCAGATTTGAAACCTTTTGCTGCTTTTTGGTCATAATGGATGCAGTAAACATTTTGATGACTGTACAATGAATGTATGAGCCTTTCTACCATTGCTGCATCTTTGTGAACAACCAAAGAGTAGGCGATTGGAAAACTTTCCTCCTGTGGAGAAACAGATTTTAGGTGGTATTTCCTAAGTGAACGATACACGTGGCAATCACTTGTCATTGCTACAACATCTTCATCAGCTAAATCAATTATTTCTTTTCTTCTTATCTCTAAACTCTTGCCAATTTCATGAGGATCTTGTTCATATATTGATGAACAATTAATTTCATCCTGGAACTCATTACTAGGATATGAATACCTGTTTCTAACATAAGAAGAAGTGCTCAACAAGTGCTCAACCAAGTAAATGCCCTTAGAAGGAAAAAAGTGTCTTTCGACATGGAGGATCTTCAGCAGTGCAATCAACCACCCAGTAACACACAGGATCACGATCTTCCTTCGTGAGGGGCATTTGTAGGGCCATTTGTGTCTCTTCATTCTGTGAGAAAAAGGAGATACAGTGTTATTTTAAATCAGAAAGAAATCATCAGATACAATTCCAGATTCTAAGAAAGACATGCGCACACCAGTCTGCCTACATCATAAACACCACTTTATCAGGACAAAGCACTGGTAATCTGCAGTTTCTTCTTAATCATAAGTTCAAAATTTCATTCTCCTGAATTAGCTGATTGAAGACAATAAACAAAATAAATAATAAAAAAAACCCCAAATTGCATTTCAGACAGTTTCTACCTAAATAAGAGTGTTGGAACAAGATTTCCACTGTTTCTTTTCCAAAACTTTTTTCAGTTTGTAATGAGTCACAAACTGAAGTATAGCAATCCCTGGACTGGCAAAAACATTACTGACCTTTATGTGAGTAGGAAGGATTTTTCATTCTTCTGAGTAACTACATGGGATTCAATGGGAATAGCAGTGGGATCTCTTAGGACTCTGCAAAGAATGTGTGCTTAGTGGTAGATTAGTATTTAAAAAAATAAGTAATGAAACTGAAAGCTTTAGAATTCAAACAGGTCATCCTCATTGTTTCTAATGTTGGAGTTGACCCATAAAAATGTCTGACGGGAAACGAATTTTTTTGACAAGGCCAAAGCCTGTCCCCTCTCTTCAGGTTTCTCCTGGAAAATACTGGTAACTTGCCCTGAAGAAATAGGTGGATGAAGACAAAGTATTTTCATGCACTCATATCATCCACTGGTATGAACATATAATGACTGCAACTTCTTCAAGGAAGAAGGGGTAGCAGTGAGCAAGAACACATCTATCCTGCTGTCTGCCAGGTGACACAGCCTTGGATGTGGCTGCAAAAACACATGGTCCGTTTTTATGCAGAAGGTAATTTAGTAACATTTTTGTGTAGCAAGTTAACAACTGAGGAATTACAACAACAAAAGCTAAATAAAGGTATCCTCTTGCCATATAGCTTTGCTTTACAGGCTGAGTGCAAGCAACATTGTTACTATCTCTGAATTAGATCCGAACCATATACAAGTGCACATTAAACTAAACTCTACCGTTTTTAAATCCGACATCTCCCAGTATTTTCTTTAGAATAGAAGCTGCTTCAGAATGCTTCAAAGTCAATAAAATGATGAGTCCAGCAGAAGCGGCTCAGATGCCTGCAGATGCCTCTTATGCATGTAAAATCAGGTACTGAGGTGCAAATGTACTACAAGACTAACTTGGGTATCATTAGCATTCCCATAAATGTCAGATCTTGCAAATTGCAGCTACGTTTTAATAGTGGCCTATTAAGGCAGAGCTGCTTCATTAGTCTGTTCGCACTGACTTCACCTTTCCCTTGATATTTCTCTTCTGGGGCAACAGTAAGGAAAAGGAAATGTCTTCTCCTTGTTTCACCTGGGGGTGCCAGGTACAAACCATGGTAAGACAACATACACATGTTTTGTAGAAACCAAAGCTCAGCAGCTCTTAACAGTCTCCAAATATGCTAACAGAGAAAAAATAGATCTATCTCATAGAATCATAGAAAGGTTTGTAAAGACCATCTCAATACAACGCCCCTGTCATGGCTGGGAACCTTCCACTAGGCCTTGAACACTTCCAGGAGTGGAAAATCCACAAATTCTCTGTGTAACCTGTTCTACTGCCTCATCACCCTCATGGTGAAATATCCCCATGAAGCCAAAAATCTCACCTTCATCCTTAGCCAGTAGGTGCTTTCCTTCACCTCTTTTCCAAACTAATCCCAGCCCAATGTCTAATCCTGGTCTCCTTTTCACCTTCTTCCTTCCTGCATCTGTGTTCCTTGCAAAAAATTCACTCCCAAAAGCTGCTCCTAATCAAAGGCAGGTTTTCAGCCATATAACAAAAACCCTGCACAGGGAAACGCAGCTAACCTGCCCTTGTTTTTTCTCTGGAGGGAGAAGACTAATGAGGTGTGACCTTTTCATAAAGCTCACCCTGTGCCTCTGCCTAGTGGTCTACCTGGCTACCAAAGACAACACCTACCTCTCCTGGCTGAACAGGGATTGCCTCATCCAAGGAGCAAATCTTTTCTTATTCTCTCCTTCAAAAAGGTGAGTCTAGACAAAGGATGGGAAAAAATGCCACACTGCTCCAAAGCCTCTCTATCTATGGCCAGCTTACACCCAGTACCAAACATTCTGTTGCTATGAAACCAAAGCCATAGAATCTTAGAATGTCCTGAGTTGGAAGAGACACACAGGGATCACTGAAGTCCAACTCATGGTCCTGCACAGGACACCCCAAGAATCATACCACGTGAAAGTATTATCCAAATGCTTCTTGAACTTTGTCAGGCTTGGTGCTGTGACCACTTCTCAGGGAGCCTGTTCCAGTGCCCAACCATCCTCCGGGTGAGGAACCTTTTCTTTATATTCCATCTAACCTCTCCCCCTAAGATAGTTTCATGTTACTCCCTTGAATCCCATCAGTGATCATCTAAGAGAAGAGATCAGTGCCTGCCCCTCCATTTCCCTCATGAGAAAATCGTAGGCCTCAATAAAGTCTCCGCTCAGCCATTTCTACAGGTCAAGTTACAGATCAAGTAACCTCAGCCATTCCTCATACGGCTTCCCCTCAAGCCCCTTCAACACCTTCATTGCCATCCTTTGGACACTCTCTAAGAGCTTAATATCTTTCTTATATTTTGGTGCTCAAAACTGCACAAAATATTCAAGGTGAAGCCACACCAGTGCAGAGCTGAGCGGGACAATCACCTCCCTTGACCAGCTGACAATGCTTCGCCTGATGCCCCCAGGACACAGTTTGCCNAAACAGGTGGATTAAACCCTTATCAAAAAAAAGGGAATTTAGTTTGTCAAGCAGGACCTTCCCCTCATGAACTTGTACTAGCTGTGACTGATGACTACATAGTCTTTCAGGTATTTTTTAATAACCCCTGGAATAATCTCCTCCATAATTTAACCAGGCACTGAAGTGAGACTGACAGGCCTTTAGTTACCAGGGTCATCCCTCTTTCCTTGAAGAAATTCTTCCTCATATTCAGCNTGTTCAAGGTGTAGAATCCAGCACTTGTCTTTGTTGATCTTCATACAATTGGCAATTGCCCAGCCCTCCAATCTGTCTTGGTCTCTCTGCCTTCAACAGCTCCTCCCAGATTAGTCTCCCAATTTACTTATGTACCCTTGAGTCCTGTATCCAAGACGTTTACAAAGATGTTGAAGAGCACTGGACCTNCTTCTCTTCTCCAAGATAAACAACTCCAGCTCCCTCAGCCACTCTTTATATGACTTACTTTCTAGACCCTTCACCTTGTAAATCATTTGTCTCTCACCAGGATAAAGTTATTTTCTGCAAAAGACTGGGATTTCTTGAAGAACGGTGTAAGACCAGAGAACTAAATCCCTTGGGACAGAAGGGCCACTACAAATCTCATCAGGTTTTCACTCAAGTGCAAATCTCTTATTTCTTGCCATATGTAGCACTGAAAACCCTACTCAAACAGAGCAGTGTACTGTACATGTAGTCCTCTTCAGAGGAGCAGGGAATGACTGAGTGAATGAACATGGCACATGAAAACAGGAACTCATGCCTACCCATAGCACCGAGCTTGGGTAGCACTGACCAGATGCTAAGTCAAGTTATCTCGCCCATGAAAATTTTTGTCATGCTATACAGAGGACCAATGTTACATCTTTTACACAAAGGTTTTATACTATGATTTTATATTATGAGCCTGGCATTACCATATTGTTTTGTCTTTTAAAATGTTTTAGTTGTCTTTTCTACATGCAAGAAGACTGCTGAGAAATGTTCACATGAATCAGGATTTGAGGAGGGCAGGAGCACCATGTTTTCACTTGGCATAAGACTTTTGACCAGTTATACAGCCCTTTTACAAGTCCTGGCTCCCAGAGAAATCCTCCTCTCCTGCCTCTGCACCATACTCACCACATTATTTCTAGACCTTCCAGATTTTACCCCTTCTTGTTGGCCAAGAACAAATACATGCATTTCTATCAGTCTGATTAACAGACCCATTATCAATTTGTTATGTAAAAAAAAATCTGCATTTCCCTTGTCACTAGCACTCTAATGCAAGACACACACACAAAAAAATGTATTAAAAATCTGGGAACTGACTGTCCCTTCACAATTCAGGGAAGACAGATGAAAGCAAAGCATCCATTCTTCAAGCACAGACTACAGCTCTTAGTCTCTCAAAGATCATGCCACTCAACTGCAAAGATTACTGTGTCAAAGGTTTCTTAATTCATAAAGCTATGCACACATCTCAAGATTCAACTGCAAAATGAAAATGGGTGAAGATGTCAGGAAGAGGAGGAAATCCTGCTCAGCTTCAGGTGGTGGACAGCACAGTGGGGTGGCTGGGAAGTGGTCCAGATAAAAGCTTACAGTCATGAACTGCAGACATTAATTGCAACTCCTCTGATTGACAGCAAGACTCTAGTGTGCCTTCTGCAATATAGAAGTTGAAAAGGGTTAAGCAAGGGTCAGGTTAACATCAGATGCAATCCAGTTGGAAAACCCTGAACATCTTGTTCTATGAGCCATGGAAATAACTGAATGATTTTGCATTTCACTGGCATTCCCCAAAAACATGTGCATTACCTCAAGTCAGTGTATTTCTTTCAAAATCAATAGAAACATTTCCTATTTCAGTACTTTTTGTTTAAACTGAACTGAGAAAAGTACGAAAGGAAATTCAGTTTTGAATGAGAACGAAGTGTCAGAGGAGGCAACAATCCACACTTCAGCTTGTTCTACAGATTAGGATTTTTTTTTTGTCAAAATTGAAATGGATTAAAGCAGTGTTTGCATCTTCATTGGCATTTTTTTCATAATCAAAAAATGCCCTTTTTTGTAAAAATATGTAAAAGTGGCAGTCCTGACTTCCATGGCAGACCCTCACAGGGAGTGATGATCTGCCTGCCTAAAAAAGTGTTCAGCAGTTATACCAGAATACTATGTGATTTTTGTTGCATTGTGATCTACTGTGATCTACTGTGCACTACCACAGAGGTATCAGGGTTATTGCAATATTGCAGTTTATGAGTTCTATATTATTTAATTTGTATTATTAATAGTTCTGTAACACTGAAAATCTCAGATGCTTTGGAAGCAACACGGATCAGTGTAAGCTAGATTTAAATTGGTTTTGAGTGTGCCCACTTGAAGTTTCAGTGCATTTACCAATCACTGAAAAGTGAACATTATAAACTGTTACCTCTTCTCAGTGCTATGCAGACAAAGAAATTGTTGTGAGTCAGCTGGTGAGCTACATATCTGGGTAGCATAGGACGCCTCATACCAGTCCAGCATCTCTTCTCTGCAGGGAAGTAAACCACACATACACAAAGAAGAATGGAGAGAAGTCGTGTACAGCTCCCTGTAAGACCACAGCCCTTGAAAATAAAAATAGAAACTGCTGATGCTGTTTGTTGGTGGAAGAATAGAACAGTCCTTGTACATTTGAAATTGTACATTTTGAGACATGGTGGTTTGAATTTCTGCTCTTATTGTGAAGTACACACCTCCTATGTGAAGTATTCCAGGGACACCAGGAATCAGGTTGCACCCAACCCTGATCCTCTGTCAGGAAGATCCCAGGGTCTCCTTCATCCCAGAGCGGCACTCAGAGGCAATGGAGAAAAGCCAGCCTGGAAGTTGCTCTGGCCAGCACAAGTCTATCAGCCCAGAGAATGAAGCTTCTTCTTTGTACAATCTCCAATGGCTCATATCCACCAGAGACGCAGCAGCTTCATCCTTCTTCAACGCCATCTCTCTATAGAGGGTTAAGGGGGCATTTGAGCAACTCTGAGGAATGAACAGCACAGAGAAACTGGCAGGCTTTGAGCTCACACTGCCTCTCCGAAGGAGTGTTTCTACTTTCCTAAGATACTAATGATTCACATATGGAGATCCTGGGTTCCTGAGAGAGACCAGGGCTCTACTGCATCTCCTCACACTATTTTTTCTGCTGTTTTCATAAACTCAGTGTACCCAGAGTAGCAGTAACTCCCAACCTGTGCAACTTAGCGACGTCAACATCATCCTTGCACAGGAGTCTACAGCTTCATTCACCCTGAGCAGGAACAAATTACTAGCTCACATTTCTCTTGCTCTACACGGCAAGCGTCACCTGTGGTCTACACAGTACAGAGGTGTTCCTAGTTTGTCTGTATTCACTGATTAATTAACAGCTTGTGAACTACTTTGTTTGAGACAACAAGGAATTTTTCAGCTCCCTGGCACAACTCTTTCTCATTGTGCCTTTTCTGCTTGTGCTCCACTAAACTCAAGTGCTTCAGTGACTAAAGGCAGAAGCTTCCAGGTGGATATTCAATGCTCACAAGCTCCCTGGATGCTGCTTACAGGGTGGAGCCATTATATGAACCATGTAGGTCCATCACAGGAAGCCCAAATCCTGATGAAGCCAAGAAGTATCAGATGTACCCCCAGCCAGAAGGATAAAACTCCTACTTTGAAGGTTGGGTTTTGTTCAGGAAGAATGGAAGGATCTCTGCTTAGAGAGGGTCAATCCTGTGCCAGATAGAAAGACACTCCTTTGTTGTTGGAAGCAACAGGTGAGCAGGCAGGGCTACCTAAGGAAGCCCGTAACCTGTCTGTCTGCAACAACCATGACTTCACTGAAGAAGACAAGGTATGTATCAGCCAGTGTCCACTGGCCTCCCTGCTCTGCCTTCCACCAGTCTTTACCAAAGGACCTGCTCAGTAGGCAATCAAAAGTCTAACTATCAGCTACACCTATCAGCTACACTGAGCTACAGAAAAACAAAAGCCATGATTTCTCCTAATATGTAGCCCTATTCAACTTGTATCACTTCTTTTCTGCTTTATCATTACCTATCAAAGAGGTCTGTGACTCTCTAGAGATACCACAAACAATTTTTGGTGCCATACCAGTTGGCAACCTGATGGGAACCATTTCCTTATCCATTGTCACATTGGTTTGGGAGTGGTTAACCTAGAGCACAACAAGACACATTGGCTGCTACTAGAATAGAAATTCTTGGAAAGTTCAGGCTGTGAATAGGCAGTGCACTCTTATCGGTGGATATATAGTGAAATACATAGTACTCACTATGAATGCTGATGGGAGGCAATCTACTTCTATGCTTGCCACAGACCAAGAGTTAAGTGAGAAGGTCAAGTCTGAATGCAATTCTGTGGAAGGAGAGTAAAAAAGGAGAACAGATGCAGGGGAGCTGGAGTACTCTTACTCCACCACATGATTCTCTCTTGCATGCAAAAGTCTTTCTGCCTATGTACAGCATGAACTAAGCTCCTTGCTGTCACCTAGGTTAAAAAAATAAAAAGGGAATGTGTGTTGAAAAGAAAAGGATCAGCAGAACAGAGGTTGGAAGATTATGAAAGAGAAGAATGGCGAGAGGGATCAATGAGGGTCAGTGTTTTCATGTAGGAAGCATTAACAACAAGAGTCAAACAGAGCAACAGAATAGGTGCTTTCTTCAGCCTCTTACTGCCCCATCCCTCAAAGGCATGTGAGGCAAGACTACACTTCCCTTGGAAACTAGGTCACAATGTATTTCAGCAACCAACACCATTACTACATAATAGCAGGAACTATAGGAACAATTCCCTCTCCTCCAGGCAAAAACACTTCAGAAAAGTTCTCCCTGATAAAATATCTCTGCTTATTACACATTTGCTCACACAGCAATGCAAACTTGGTTGTTTGCATGACCAGCTCTGTGGAAATATGTGGTTAGTTCCTTCTGTTTTTCCCTCTGGCCTATACAAATCGAGTCTGGGTCTTGATGGGTCTCTGGGTAAGGTAAAGGAACAATGTTGCTGGAAAGCTAGGGAAGGAGAAAAGGAATCATGTGCTTTGCTAAGCAATTTATTTTATTTTTGTAAACTATTTGACCAAATCAAACTTTTTACATTACTTGATTATTCAATGCTTCTAGATGGAAAAGTTAATTTATTAATGAACTAGTTTTTACTGCTGCTAGCTGGTTATTTCTACTGCAAACATATCTATTGATAATGATCCTGGGATTTCTGTAGGAGTACTTTTTAGAAGCATTAAACCTCAGTCGATTCTATCAAGTTTGTCTGGTTTTGCACAAACTTACCCTGCACTGGACCCTCAGTCTACGCCCCTGTAACACAGTGACACTCACCGCCAGCCTCATTCCACATGGCTCACCCCCTTATTTTGGCTTGCCTGCCTAATGTAATACTTAGATATTCTCTAAATGATGGACAGCTAAAGAACTAAGAAATTACTAAAACTTCCATACTTAACTGCAAGATGTGGGAAAATGTCATTACTTTTAGATTCAACCCTAATTAAACAATAAATCTGATGATTTTGAGACCCTGAAGAATTAAAACAACACAGTAACCCATGGAAAAATAGCAAGAAAAATCTGTAGTTTACTACAGCCTAGTTTGTGTATCTGGAAGAGGAAAGACAGGTTCTTTCTACATACATGGGAAACACAGGTTCAGCAAAGATTTGGCAATTATGTGTATCAAATTACTTTATCCTAGTGCTAAACATGAGGACTATTCATTGTACAGGACACACAGGTCTCTGTTTCCTAACAGAACCTGTTGTGTAGACAGTAAGTTGCTTTGCTTATCTGTCTGCTATTCAGTCCCAACTCCTTGTATGCTCCTTAGAAAAAACTGGATGGTCTTTTCCACTTGCTTCCAGAGTTAATTCCCATAATTTCAGTCAAATATTTTACATTAATTCCTACATCTCCATGTCCCAGAGATACGCTGAGGTAAAAAAGTCTGTGTCTCTGATCTTTGGCCAGGAAAAGTCGAACAACTTCTCAGGGAAATGCAAGAAGACAACACCACAAGAGAGATGTGAACCTGGTTCCTCTGCATTCCCAAATAATCTGACCTGCTTTACAATAACCTTTTGATGGAAACCATTCTGGTGAACGCCTGAAAATAAAAGGTTCTCAGCAAACCCCTTGTACTTCCCATACTACTCTGCCTTTCTAGTCCGAGAATCTGCAGCCCTCTTAAAGCAAGGAAGTGTTAAGGAGGCCCAGAAAAAGCTGTGAAAATTCTCTAAGTTTGATTGCTTATATACTGAGTATATAAATGATCTGACTTTGTGAGATGGGAGTATCCGTGCTTACCAATGACTTAGTGTATTATAAAGCCAGAAATCAAGACCAAAAAAATAATAATAATAAAAAATTAAACTCCACATACTCCACCAAACAGAGTTTACTCCCTTCTAATTTGAGGCAACCTAGAGTTTAACAGTTTTGTTCTGGCTCATATGGGAGCTTAAAGCAATACTATCACAGTGGAGAGAGGGTTAACCTTTACCTCTAAACTACAGTATAACATAAAAATGAGCCACAAATGGCCAGAACTTGTATTCATTGGCAGAGAGAAGCATCACAGAAGAGGGTGGAAATTTCCTGTTAGACAGGAAGGCACAAGAAACTGTACTACTCTGCAGAAAAGCTCCCATTAATAGGTCAAAATATTTCTCAATTTCCTTCACCTCCCCATCACACTGCCTGCAGACTCTCTGTAAACCCCTGCTGTAAATCACCCTCTTTGAGTCAATTCCCTGCACCAAAGTCAAAGCTTGTCACATCAGCAAGATCATTCCAAGTAGAGCTGCAGACCTACCTCCTGGACTTTGCTGTGGTCTCTTTCCCCTGCAGAGCTCTTTAGGATGCCCTGTCCCAGGACGTCAATATAGGCACAGCCAGCTCAATGGGTGAACACAGTCCTGGTGCCTGCTTCATCCTGCCACTGCCCACAGACTTCACCACTATCAGTGCTTCAAGTGCATATGAAGCCAGATATACAGAAGTAGAAGGGATGACATTATTTCTTGAACAAATTACAAAAGAAAATTGTAAAATGTTAGTAGCTGAAAAATAGTGAGCATGGAGGCTTTCCACAATAACCTGTGGAAGGCATTATATGTATAAGAAACTGCAGTGGGTGGACCCTTGCTGGACACCAGGTACCCACCAAAGCCACTCTATCACTCTCCTCTGCAACTGGACAGAGGGCAGAAAATACAATAAATATAAGGGTTTGCAAGATAAGGACTGGTAGAGGCCTCAGGAGAGGGTACTTTTAAGGATTCAAAGGGGTATTGATAGGCTTTTGGTTTAGCTACCGTGAATAAAGAGAAGATCAAAAAATTGTGTATCCTGCCTGGCCTCTTGGAGGATCCCTTCATTGTGGGATTGCTGCTAGTTGAGGATCAGCAAGTGCCAATTGCTACCAAAATAGTGCACTGACAGCAATATTGCACCAACACTCCGTAATTCTCATCTATGAGATAATTCATCAACTGGAAAGCCAAGGAGCGACAAGCAGGACCCACTCACCCTTTAACACCTCCATATGGCCAGTGTCAAAGTCTAATGGAGCATGGAGACTAATAGGAGTCCATTGTGGCCTGAATGAAGTCATGTCACCTCTGAGTGCTGCTGAACATGGGGAAAAGCTTCTGGCAGCTTCTCACAGAAGCCACACCAATATCCCCCCCCACTACCAAAACCTAGCCACATAAACCCAGTAGAGAATCATATAATTTTGTTTACTCACATAGCATTTCTAAGCACTAAGAAGGTAGGGATTAAAAAACACTATAAAAAGAACAGATCACCTCAAAGCAATGTAATTTCCTTCTATGGCATGGTGAAGAGGACTTTGAGAGGACAGGAAGGCACTGGGACATGAGGAGTCTCTGTCAAAAGCCTCAGCAAGTTTAAAATATGCATGGTACTCCAGGCACCAAGACTTCAGGTCTTCGAGGTTTTGCTCTCTCCACAAATAAAATAGTTCTGACACTAAGCCAAGACCAGAAATTTTGGCTATTGTTAGAAGACCCACAGTCTTAGTGATACTTATGAAATTCTGTTTAGATAGCATGTTCTGCATTGCAAGTTCACTTATACATAAATACTTTGTATGGTACACAATGTCTCCTATATGGCAAGAAATACATTTTTGGGCTATTATATGTAACTTTTCTGTGTGTAATGGTTACAAAGAATTTTGAGGAACTAATACTGTATTATTTGCATACACCACAAAAAACTATCACAGTATTCTCCCTCGAGGAAAGCGCAACAGCAGTAACTCCTAAGGCACATGTAGCATTCTCCTCTCCATCCACGTTTCGACCAAAATTCTGTGCACGCTAGCCTCCTCTTCCTCATCAGCCTTTCAGTGCATATAGAACTATAAACTGTACTTTTGTGACTAGAGTAGACTCCAAAAAGGGCTCTGGGTGTCTCAGAATCCTGGGACCCTACAGTCCTGCTTTAGCTCAATGGCTCCAGCACAGCAAAATCTTACAGAAAGAACAGTTTCTGGATTACCCACTTAATATTTGACACCCTCTGCATGTGTAAGCTGCCTTGTGGCATGACAGTAACTGGGTCAACTTTAGCTCTTCTGAGTGTACACTCCATTCTCAGGGTATACTGGCCAAATGTTATTGATAAAAAATTTAGAACATATAACATTTTCTGTGAGACAAAAGCATCCAGCACATGCAAAACTTGAAAAGGTCTGCAAAGAGCTATGCAGCTTTGGGGTAAGGTTTGAGATGCTGACTTGTCCTTGCCTGAAAATCAAGCATGTAGAAAGACCCCCTCACCAAACAACAACACACCACACACATGGGCCAATTGCACTCCACATTGGCCAATTGCAATCCGAAAGGAAAAGGTCTTTGATTGGCCAGGGAAACCTGCACAGGCCAGGAGCTAGTTTCCCAGTGCAGAAGACAAGCCACACTGCAGTTAGATAATCTGACAGAACACGCTGTAGGAGGATGGGTGGGTCTCCCACAGGATGGTACGCACCCTGTCACCTGCTTATTGATGCCTCTGGGAGTGATGTACAGAGCTCCTCTTTCTTCACAACTCTCCATCTTGCACTCAAAGCAGAGGGACCTGTGCATCACACTTGGTCACTCTGCAAACCTTAGTGAAGCCTTCTTAATTTTTGAGTGTTTCAGTGAGAGCTCTGATGAAGCCTGACTTGTTGACAATTACGCAAACTATAACCCTCTTGCTGGATTCAACACCCTGCTGTTTATATTGCAGAAATAAGCTTTTTATGACTCATGTGGTGCATGTCTTAGTTCCTTTATCAATATTTCCTGGAAAACCTCAAAAGCTGGAGTCACTGTATGACACTCCTGATGCCTTTCTGTAGCTGTAACAGCTACACAAATGCTGTAAGCCTAATTCTTCTCAACTCATTATCCTTAAGAATTCAGAGGTATAGTCTCTTGCCTCTCACCAAGACATTTTTAAGATCATCACAGACATTCTGTTGACTGACTAAAATAATTTGCACATATTAGGCCAGAAAATAGCTTGCTTATGACCCACAAAATCTACAGAACCTGATACACAAGCAGTTTTCAGTGTCTGGACCCCTTTCCTGCATCCCCAGTGTAATACCAGCACAAAGGTGGTGCCAACACAACTACTGAAACCTGAACATATTCCTTATGATCATTACTGCTTTTCAAAAAGTTATAGTCCTTAAGAATTGCTCATTTTAAAGATGTATGTTACAAAAAGCATTAGCCAGGTTTGTTGGTAATCTTTAAATGCCTTTACAGCTGGGCAGCATACAGAAAAATACACAAGAAATGGACAAACTCCACCAGTAACAGATGGTGGTAATCAGAAACCACAGTTCCAGAAATGAAGTAGTGTTTCACTTCCCTTTCTATGACCATCTCAGAAAAGCTATATGTGTGGAAGAACAAGTCCATCCAGCCCAGGATGTTGTCTCAAAGTACTCAAAAGAAGATGCTTGAAAAGAGGACAACTCTTGAACACCTTCTGCACACATTCTTTACACTTTAATTTCCTTACAGCTCATCAGTTGCCAAAGACAGAGGTTACAGCTGTCTGTTTCTCATGACATTTTGTGTTCTTCCACACAGTCATTTTTCAACATACTTAACCTTTCTGACATCCAGAGACTAGGGAGTTCAGGGGTTGGAGTGAACACTCTACCTCTGACTCGAAAGTGGGTGTAAAACCCCATTTTCTCAGACTTGTTTTCAGTCTTTTGACTTCCAGTGTCACCTGACTGTTGTAGTTTCTGATCTGAAAGAAAGCAAGCAGCTCTTGTTGTTTCACCGCCTCCACTACAGCTGCAAAGTTTATCCACAATCCCTGTCCATCAGCTGTTTCTCTCACAGGCTAGCAAATGCAAAATCACAGAATCACAGAATTAACTGGGTTGGAAAAGACCTTTGAGATCATCAAGTCCAACCTGTGACCCAATATCACCTCATAAAGTAAGGTAAAGTAAAGTAAACTAAACTGCCACATTCAGTCGTTTTTAAAACACATCCAGGGACGGCAACTCCCCCGCCCCCCTGGGCAGCCCATTCCAATGGGAAAAAAAATAATATTAAGGAAGTTTATTTATGTAAAAAATGTTGCTGTTAAGGAAATTTATATAACTCAAAATGAAACAGGCTAGCTTATGATCTCTGAAATAGTCAGAGGATGTTCAACGTAGTAGATACTCAGGTAAGACACTTTGGAGGTTCCCCTTAAATTCTCCTTCTTCAAACCTTACTCTGATATTAGTAAATCTGCTCACCCCATAATGAGATAGAAGCTGCTACCGTGCCGCTTCCGGGGGGACGGCGGCGGGGGGAAGGGAGGGGGAAAATTGCAACAGATTCTTGCTATTGTTACTTTTTATTTCCTCAGAAGGAAAAAAAGGCTCTTCCCATACTAAAGAAAGAAATGACTAAGTGCACTTGGCACATTTAAATACAGCTACAGACTAACGCGTACGTTTTCAGCAATTTACTGGGAGAGGAAAATACGTCCAAACCCGATTTATGCCACCAAACCATACTTTAAGTTCATGTAACCGTTGCTCCTCGAGAGAAAGCTTATTCGGCTGCAACACCTGGGCACTCCGCCTTCCAAACAGGCTGCGGGCAGGTGTGTGCCCTCCTCTGCCTCGGTCTGTTCCTGAGACGCAAAATTCCCCCCGTAGCTAACTTTTAAGACGCACGGCGCCTTCTTACCGGAGCTTTCCCGCAGCACCGCCGACACCGGCACCGACACATCTCCTTCTGCTCCGGCCGCCTCCAGGGCCGCGCCCGGCCCGGCCCTCTCGGCCCCGCACAGCACCGCCCCGCTGTGCTCCTGCGAAGCCAGGGCAGCCGCCCCTTCCTCCTTCTCCTTCTCCTCCCAAACTCCGCCGCCGCGGCCAAGCTTCCAAGTTTGCGCCTATGGCGAAGCCGCTGTGAGGAAGGACGGGAACTGCTGTGGTCTCCAGCTCCGTGCAAAAAGTTAGGGCTCAGCTCCGCGAGCCGGGCCGGGCTGACTCTCTCGTTGCCGCTGTCCCGGGACGTGCCCGCCGGCCGTGCCCGGCACGGCATTTGCTCCATGACGTGAAGGGAAAAGGAAGGGGCGCCGCCCGCCCCGCAACCTGGCGGGCGGCAGGAGGAGGTGGCGAGGTCCCCGCCGGCACCTGGATGCGGGAGGAGCCTGCGATCTCCCTGCCGCCCCTCTGGCAAGCGCGGCGCCGACCTCCGCGGGGGCGGAGGGGGTGAAGCGCAGGTCTGCGCTGCGGCTTCGCAAACACTGCGGCCGGCTCGGCCCGGGCGGCGAGAAGGGGACTGTGCTGGGCTGGGGACGAGACCCTACCCGAGGCTCCTCGCCCTCTCCTCGGCTGCCCCGACAGCCCAGAGCCGTGAGGAGGGCCCGGCTGCAGCGGTCCCGCGGCGGGTGAGCGCTGGGGGCCGGCGATGGCAGCTCCGAATTAATAAGCCGTGGTCTGGCTTCCAGCCTCTACTGACAGTGAAATCACCTACCGCTGCACTGGACTATCGCAATTCCCCAACGATTTCCAGGCAGAGGCCGGTGTTTTAAGGTTAGGCAGAGCTGGTGGGCTCTGCTCGCCAAGGGCCTGCACTCCTGGTACACCGGCTCGGTGGAAACTGTGGAAAAACGCCATCAGAGCGAAGAGCATCTGTCTGCTGCCACAGTGCAGACCATGCAGCTGGGCACAGATGTGACAGCTCGGCTTAAGGCTGATAATTGCTTAAGCCGCTGTGACCGAGTTATATGTAACTGTGTGCTTCAGCTCCCACCACAGAAACGTGTAAGTGAAATCAAAACGACACAGATGCTGGACAACTCACCTGTGGGTTACTCTGCTACAGTAAAATGCTAAAGCTTTCTCCCATATGTTGCCGTCAGGCCTCGGCTGGGCCAAGATAAGAAGCAAGACAGGACTCACAGTGAAGGGAGAAAGCAGCTTTTACTGGTGATGTCCGACGATCCAAAGAGGAAATTCATAACAATCTCTCCAATTTTATAACCTCTAGTGCCCACCCCTTTCATCTATCCAACTAAACCCCATCTTACTACTATGCCCCTAAAACATCCAACAGAATGGTCCCTTATTACCTATTCCCTCCCCCCGTTCAGCCCCCTGTCAGGCCTAGAAGCCCAGCTCTTATGTTTGGACTTCACTGCCTCTTTATCTATACAGAAGAATGCAAACATGTGAGGGACAAGCCGTTTTCTACTCTTAATATTCTAAGTTACTCAGCTACCTAGCTGTAGTAAAATCCCAAATATTAAGAACCCCCTTACGGCATCACATAGATAAAGCTAAAGACTTAGTAATGACACACAAACACCCCAACAAAAAAAAAAAGCGCCCCACAACCACAGAAAAACATAGATACAAACAACGTAAAAGTTCTTTGAATCCTGTTACAAAGTCCCATTCTTTTGAAATGTTCTACTCCCTTCCTCTGTCATGCTTCTTTTCTTGATACGGCCATAAACTTAACAGCTCAAAGTCCAAATCACCTATATAATTTCCTACCTTACTGGTTAATAGACTACTGATGACCACAAAAAAGGCCTGAATCTCATGTATACAGTTGCTTATTCTTTAGATGACTTAAACAGGGTATTTTCCTCCAGTTAATATTACAGTTTGAAAACAGAAAAAAGTCATCGTGTCATAATGACAAAACACTTGCTAACTGCAACTGCTTCAAGAATTTCTCCAAATTTCTATGGCAAAATTATTCATTCCCTCCTGCTCCACACCCCCCACCTCAGTTGCATTTCCACCATCAAAAATTCTTGCTGGTTACAGTTCAGCTTCACCTGGTAAGAAGGTGCAATGTTTTGTGCTGATCCTCTGCCTGGAGTGAATTTAACTCCCTCTGCACCTATGTCTTTATTTCTTTTTTCTTCCCCATGTGTTTCCCTTGCTTACTGAACTTCATAATCTCTGGCCTGTGTTACTCAGGTCAATTCATCATATTGGTCCCTGCTGGTCTTAAAATCTACAGATCCTGTGTTGTATTGTCTGTCTCCCAGCTGTTTATCTTCCTCCACATTCTCATTTTTTTGAGTCTTGCATTCTTCTTCACTGGTGTCAATCGCTCCCCTGATTTTAACTCCATTTAAGCAAAAAATAAGTAACTCAATCTGTGGAAATATCAATCTGATTTTGTAGCTTTTGTTCACTGCATCATCTCTTTCTCCTTTTTTTTTTTCCTCATCTGAATATTAAGAGCATCAGAATGCTAGGGGTTTCATATCATTATTTGCATCTTATATTCCTTTTACTTTAGCCTACATCATACAAAGTAAGTGCTAACTCATAGCCTAGGAAGGGGTTTACTAAATAAAAGAACGGAATTATGAAAGCATGGGAAGGGACTGGGAGGACTGACTAGGTGTTTGCCGCTTGTGAGCAAAAGCTTTATTACTTTGCTGAAGTTCAGACAACTAAAAGCTGCCTGTCTTCAACCTATGATAACCACTTACATTTTTATGCAAAAGTACACTTAAAGACATAAATTTAAACAAAGAAAACAAGTAAGTTTTTCCCATCTCTCAATGGATCTTAATGGATCTTTACACTAAGAAAAAGGTTGCAGCAGGGACAATAGAGAATATTCAGAGTTTTAAGATTTAGGGAGCAGAATCCTATACTTGTTAGTCATTAAACTGTATGTTGTCAAGCTACTGCCTTTCTTAGGATTTCTCTATATTTTATACAGTATAAAAACTGAAAGAAATCCCTCTCTGGTAGCTTATTTTCATAAATGGTATCAATAAGAGACAGTGTTTTTCATGTAGCACTTACCATTTTTACCTCTTTGCTCAGCTTGAATCAATTCAATTTTCTGTCACTATCTTAGAATTGCCTTAGGTCATGTAATCATGTTAGTATAATGGAAATCACGTTAATAAAATGGACAAAAATATTACTGTCAAATTGTCACAGGTTTTGTACATTAATTTTATTAGACATCTTGCAACAAATTAAAAACGTCAAGCAGACACAGAATTCAGAGGTCATTTTAACAGTCAAATATCTTCTACTTGTCAGTGAAAATGCAGTACTTGAATAAACACTTCCTTTAAAACAATATGCCTTCAGGTTTGTTGTGCTGCTGCAGTTGTGAAACCACTCCATTTTCTTTCTGTGCAGAAATTGACCTTTACAAAATACCTGTCACCCAGCAGCCTTTACCTTTTCTGACTTTAGGCCACTTGCATTTATTTTTACAGCCCACCAGGCTATGATTGCTCACGCATCCTAAGGCACAATATTAGCTGTCTGCACAGCAGACCTCTCTCCCCTAAACCAACTTCTCTTCTAATCAAATCTCTGTAGAAAAGCTCTTCACACTTCAAACAGCTTGCTGACACTGTCATATATTGATGGGAGATACTTCTCATCCCATTCACTGGAGTTAGGAGTAGCAAGAATGCCATTTGAATGCAGAAAACTCTCGTGACATTCAAATGTGTTACAAACATCCTGCTAAGGCAGATTACACATTGTAAAATTAAAACACATCAAAATCCTCCAGAGTTTGGGATGAATATCTAAGATGTTGTTAGATGGAAAAACCGATGTTCCATAAACAGGCTAACTGCATTTCCTGCCATATACCAGAACATTTTCTGCCTGTCAGAAAGACTTCGCTGAAACATTAATAGAATTTCCCTGAGCACTTCCAATGGCCAAAATTCCTCTTTTAACCTCTCTCAGCACTTGTCTCTCTTCTCAAATGTTTACATATATCCATGCAACATAAGCTAAGCTGCTGGTGTTTTTCAAAGCTGCCCATCTTGATTTTTTTTTCCTAACCGAACATTTTATGTTATTACAAAATCACATGCTGCCATTTCTGTTAGCACACTCTTATCCAGAGCAGCTTCAGGTTTAGGTGTAGGAAGCAACTATCAGTGTTGATACCTGGCTGGTCCTGTGCTGCCCCATCAAGCATGGGCAGTTACTTAAATAAAAACTTATATTCCATACAAAGTTATAACCTTGAAAATAATTCACGCCAAGTATCAGTGTATAAGAGTCCTCATCTAATTTCCTGCTTCTTAATTTTGAAGCACAAATTTAAATATGGACAGTCATCTTCACTGCTATTAAGTATTCCCCTGTTCCTCACTTCTAAGAGCTGGGCAAATGATTCATCAAAATGACAGCAAAAAAACACTTAGCTCTAAAAGCCCAAATATTTACTTCTAAGTGATGACGAAGGGGAAAAAAAAAAAGTTAGCACTCAAGTCATCTTTAGAATCCAAAATCTTCACACCCTTTGTAGAAACTCCAGTGCTTTTCCATTACAGAGCATGGTAGAAACTCCTCTTTACATACCATTACTATCTCACGGAATTGAAGAAAATGCGTCAGACTTTCCACTGAGTTAAACTGGACAGAAGAGTCTGTTGAAAATGAATGCAAATTACTTCAGAGTATTTACTGGAGTAACAAAAAGCAATCACTAGCATTATTTTCTAGAAAGGTGTTTGCTGTTTGTTAATGCCACATAAGCATTTGTGATCCCTAGAAATCTGTAACATATCCTAGGAATCTTGTTGGGAAAGACTCGGGACATCTTACCAGTACCTCTCACTCACACCCAGTCCTCAGTGAGACAAGGGCCATACTATACTTTCCGGTGCCCAGGATGAAAACTTAACCATCTCAGACATTTCCATTTATATAACAGGAAGATGCAGTTGTTCTTCAGTACTGATGGTATTTCACATATTACGTCTACAAAGAGGTATGTTTAGTGTACTTCCCTAGAGTTAAGTAATCTCCCAGAGAATACCCATCTTACAGTCCTGAAAGAACTATGTAAAAAAGAAGGCGTACACCTGTACAGAAGAAATTGCAGGACTGAACAATGGGCATTTGCAATATCTAAAACCTGCTAGACTGAATTAACTATTGCCATGAATAAGGCATTTGTGTCTGTACAGAAACGGAACTTTTTCACACTGTTAAAAATCATTAACCAAGTAACATTCCAAAGATCCAACAGTAAGAAATGTTACAAAGCATTTCTTCGTAACAGCACAGATTACAAAAGGTTTGGAACTATAGATTTCAGCAATACTTGCTTTCATTCATCCTATTTTCTTCTTTTGGTAGCCTTGCACAAAGTAACAGCTGCTGAGCTGCCACAACCAGCCCACTGATACCCAAAACTCATTTCCTTGGGTACAGAGGAAAACTTAGTAAATGAAGGCACATACAAGCTTTCTCTGCTTTCCTACCCTTGCTGTCCTATTAGGTGCCCTAAGTTTTCTGTCATCTTCATGAACTACAAGATCAAGCATCACTATCAGAATGAGCTTTTTTCCCCCATAAATATGGGCAAAACACATGTTTTCTCTTGGTAGTTTTCCCATTCTACTTATCAACAGCTTTTCTGTCCCTGAAGGTACCTGTTTTAGTCTTACAGTTTTGAAATTACACTAAATATTTTCAACTTGTGTTTCTATTTTGTTGCATGTCTACAAGACCTTGTTCTTGGTGGCTGATAAGAATCTGAAAATTGTATTTAAGGAGAATTTCCATTAATAGTGCAACTACACGAATATTAGACCATAATCTCCAGCAGCATAAAGGTTAGTCAGCAAAGATTATCACTTCAGTGTAGAGTCACTATGTTCTGATCATTAAATCTGCTCCTGAAGGATCAGACCTTAAAAATCCCACCAGTATCCTCATTTTTCCCCAGCAAGGGAGTGCTGGCACTATCCAGAGACATGCTTAAACATTTTATTTTACTTGTCTAAATTATTTGTAAAAGGAATTTAAATGCTCTTGCAGTTTAAGCAACATATTTGAGCCAATATACAGGCATCAGTAAATCCAGTTTAAATAACTTCTGCAAAACAGGTAACGGATATTATAACATCTGAGGCAAAGATGAACTCATTTGCAGTATATGGCAAAGTCACTGGAGATTTTATTCTTTTGACACAAACGGATCTGGTTCAGCACAGCTACTTTAGACATGGTATACAGATGCGTAAGCAAAGAGATCTAAGAACAACACACTTAAAGGTCACAGCATTTGATCCAGAGTGCCACAAGGGAGTATTTATAGAACAAAAGTCTGTCTTAAGTGCTTTCAAGTTTCTTGGGCCCTATCCATACTCCTCTCAAGAACTTAGAGAAGACCAGCCACAATCTAGGAGTTCCAATAGGCACTGTCTCTTCAGAACAAATAAGGCTTTGGAAATGACAGCCAGCAATTTGCATAAAAATTGGCTTTGGACCTCTGACTATTTAAAAAAGGGCTGCTACTGAATTGAAGGGCAAGAATTCTGCCCCTGCTAGTGATAATTTTGAAAATAACTTTTCCCTTCAGCTGACCAAGATCTGATGTTTTGGAAAAAAGAGGATAGACAGATTGACATTGTAAGACTAGATCTTTCTCTGAAAAAATACAACATCTTCCCAGTAATTTAGTATTTTTTCCCCTCTGAATTATTTTACTTTTCTCCAGGCTTCCCCACAGTTCCTCATTCACTTCACATAACACAGATATCAAATCTTTTTTTTCTCCTGTAAATGCTGGCATGCAAGGTCTCTGTCCTTACAAAACAATCAGTAAGGAAAGATCTTTTTCTAACAATCAGACAGCCATGTCAGTCAGACACCTGAAGTTAAAGTGCTGTCCATCCATGACAAGGTACAGGCCAGCAGGCATTTCAGCTAATTGCATTGTGATCCTCTTTGTTCATACTCATTCCAATTTTGAAAGTGTCATTTCCTCAAGAATTAATTTATTGAGCAATCCTAAATTACGCAGACTGCATTTTTTGAATTGGTAATTATAACCTTGGGAAAAAAGTAAAGAGTTATTTATAGCATCATAATAATAAATAAATAATTTCGGTTCAGAAGCTACCCAAGGAACTTTAATGACCAGATAGTTCATAGAAAAGCTGTAACAGTGCCAGAAGGACACAGAGCACCTTCAGATAGTACCTTAGCCTACCTTTTTTTTCTTCACATATCAGACATGGATGATCTACAGGTTCAGTTAATCATTTGCCTATAACTGGAATTTGTAGAGTAATAATGTGGAATTTAATTCATACTTCCACAATTCATTGTTCTATTCTGTTGTTTCTAGATAAAACGCATTTCCTTCTCCACTCACTAAAGGATAGTATTCCTCAGAAGTTAATTTTTCCTTTTTGTCCTCCAGAGATTGGCAAAATCAATGTCATAAAGCAGAAAAAATACAAGCAGTTTAGAATCATTCTTCTTTCAAAGTATTCCATGACAGTGGCCTTTCTTGTTTCTCTCTGTATCTGCACAGGAAGACGACTTGCAGGTATGATTAAAGATCAAGTATTCATGCCTTTTATTCTAAATTATCAGTTTCAAGGTTTACACTGAAGTTTCTAATTATTTCGTGTTTTATGTAGCAGAAAGGATTATTCTCACAAAAGGACTCAAAGATGTTACACTTTTTTAAAGAGATACACTTTTTCTGCTCCTAAATGTCTGAAAAAATATAATGCAAACTTACTAGTGTACAACTTTCTTTAAAGCGCTGGCCAGATAAGTGATATGAATACATTATTTTCCCTTAAACTTTTGTCTACCTCATAATCATATACAATAACTGNTTATTAACAGGCAAAAAGATTGCTCTAATATGATTCCTGAAGATTGTTTTTTTGGCAGAATTAGCAGGGTTCAGGTTTCCAGTATACATTTCTTTCTTTTTAAACTTATTGATTCACTATTGTAGACATAATTATATAATGATTCACTTGTATAATTATTTGAAAGGACAATGCTTCTCTAAAATTATTTTTAACCATTTTAGAAAATCTGAATGTAATGTGCCAAAATAGTGCATAAGAGGTGGTTCCAGGGCTAAACTTGGGTAATTAAAACCACAGCAATTTAGAACTTTTGCAGTTCATAGGAGACAGCTGCAGATTGGAAGAAAAAGAAGACAAAGTATAATTCAAGCTTCAACCCAGGTTAGAACAGCCATCTGATAAAAAAAACAAAACAAAATAAAAAAACAACAGCTCTTGTTTTTCATACACTGGCAAAATCTACAGTGTCTGTAACTCATCCATTGAGTTTTATGTGCAGCCTCAGAACAATTTACAGAGTCTTCTCCTAGGCTATCATTACGTGGGGATTTAAAGACTGAATTGTTTTGTTTAGAAGCTTTATTGTAACTTGGTTAAAAGTCACTCCTGAAAAAAAAGTAAGGTAGAAGTGTGATATAATCTGATATACTCACCAATGTAAAGTCATCAGATAGTCTTCTAAATGCTTTCATTTCATATTACCAGTGTGGTGTCAAAAAAGACCCTCCTCTCTATTTCAAGCAAGGCAGCAGCTGAAGCCTCTTGAAGCTTGCTGTGTATCACACTGCCTTTCATTTATTGCTTTCGTAAGTAA